>JAQJVL010001074.1:0-26916 GCA_035578905.1 Stictocephala bisonia | reverse complement strand
ACGGACACCCAAGACCACATCGATGGCAACCACTGAGCGGATGCCATGTAGATTTATGTGGCTCTTTTAAGTTCTACTTTAAGATCTAATTTGTCTACCCTGTTTACCGTAACACGGTTGACGCTTTAGTTTTTACGTGTATACTATTCTGAATAAAAGCTAAATATAACCTCAAGTTATAGTCACATTCTTATCTTTGTAACACTTATACACATAGAAGTGTCTGAGAGCGTAAATGTCATTCTATCTTCATTAACTTCTGTTAGTAATGACAGAGCCTTTCGAAGTAAGTGTCAGACTTCAGAGCGTAGAACTTCTCCCACAAACAACAGGTGTCATGTTGTTCATGCTGTGATGTATCAATTACTAATATCCTCTTCTGGGAAACAACTCGCATTTATAAATACTAAAGTTGTTTTCATGAGACGAAGGTGTTTACTCATAGTTGAGACGTAATCGTCCTATATTAGAATATTCTTGACTATTCTTGACTTTGTGTGATGATGTAATGTTCAGCTGTACAAACGTTCTTAACTATGTTTATAACCTGATTTTAACCGGATATAGAGATTTACTACTTTTTAGAAAATGATACATGTAAAAAGGTGGTGTATTTGATTTTGGCTTTGTTGAAAAAGCAGGACATGCAAATGGAAAATATTGTATCCTATTTATAATTTATTTAGTGAATAATTTAAGAAATAATTTGACATGAGCGAACTTAGTGGCATTTTATTGTAGCTCTGACACGCGGTGTTGCCAAGTTGCCAAGTTATTATTTTATACGACATACAATTATAACTTGTTGAGGTAGAATTCCACTTAAATAGGCATTCTTAGTTGGTTCAAACAATAATAAAATGGAACAATAAATAAATAATATGACAAAAAACTATAGATTTAAAGGTATTGCTATGGTTTCTATCGTTACGCCATTGGTCGCAGCATTCCCAAACTCCTTGTAGTAGCAGAGCTTGCTGTAAGAGCGCTCTGAGGTCGTCGGGACGTTCAATAAATAAACAATAACCATCTCTCATGAATTTAAAATAAAGGTTTTGATATGATTTTCAAGAGCTTATATATGTATGTTAAATATTTGTTACAACATATCGAATGTCATCTGTTTAGTGTTTTGATAAATATGTTTTAAAATAGCAAACTGTATTTGTAATATTTTAATTCCTAGAAAATACACAATTGTTAAGACATTTGATTGTTGAGTTTAGATAAAGAGTCCTTTTGCTTGTCACGGGTTACGTTATAAACAATTTGAAATCCACGCGAAATTGACCATGACTAATTTATATATTTTATTTACAAACCCTGTTATCAATGTTGGATAATACATTTAAGAATGTTCGATCGAAAATTATTTTTTTAATTTTTGAATAAAATTGTTAGTATCCATGTGAGTAATAAATGTGTTACGGGAAACATTTTTAAACATTTCTTTTTGGAGATATGGCTGCCCAAAGTGACTAATTTGGCCTTTTTGGTGCACAACTCATGAACAAACCGTGTGATATAACGTATTAACATTTTGAGAATGTAGTGGACAAAAGGTACTATCAACTTTGCATATAGTAAAGCTAAAAATTAAATAAATTTTTAAATTATGAATTATATTTCTATAAATTATATTTTTTCAAAATTTGATTTGAAATTTGCATAGTAAATTTTAGCTAAAAAATATACTAATAATATATATAAAATTCATTGCTAGAGTTACTGTAAATGTGGGAGTTATGCCCACTTGTAAAATTTGATTGGCATCCGAGTGCTATGAGGGAAGGGGAATACATTGTCTGATCGTTAGTGAGTCAGGATCTTTACTACTCTTAGCGGCAGTTGTGATAAAATCTAGAACTAAATTCCTCGGAGCAATAAACTGGGTGAACGGACGAACATCCTTAAGATTTACTTGATAAAAGCAAAGATAAATTCCCCATAGTTGCAAAACCATTAATTTTTTACAACGGCCTTTATTTTTTAGATTAAAAAAATGATATACTTTCATTAAAGACCGGGAACCAGATGGGAGTAATGTCCGTCGTAAGAAGATTATTGCAGTTTTATCGTCATCTAGATTCGTAATTTATATTACACAATAAAAGGCTTACATTTGCCGATATTAAATCTATATAAACTGATCTAAACCTGAAGGAAGGAAACCATGTAAATTATTTTACTAAATGTAAAAACGAGAATATCATTCTAACTCGCCTTATTTCTGTTATAGAGTTTCAGTCTGTAATAAGTAATTGTCACATGGCCTTTCTTCTTTTTATTTGTATATTCAATTTAGTCAATTTAGGTCATTTGAGAACGAGAGGAGATTCTAACCGCTCAAAAAGTCAAGTAGTTAAAAAACAATGCTTAGCTGAAAAAAGTCCAACTAATTTAGGAATAAAAATATCTCCAACGATAAAATGAATTTCAAACAAAATATCAGATTTAATCGGTTTAATTATATTCTCAATATATAAGGATTTTAAGCAGAAACCAGAAAAAATAAGTGGGTTAAAGTATTTTAGACACAAAGAATATTATATGCAGTACAATTTACACTCAGTCATCTTAATACTGACACAGTGTCCACTCAATAGTTCCCATCGACGTGGAATCTACTCGTGAAGTCTGAAGTGTCAGTGTTAGATAGTGGGTAGTGTCCGGATCTTCTGTAGTGAAGAGAACTGAATATAAGGCTTGTTAGTTAGCTGAAAATCCGACCAATACTACGTGGATTGGATTCCACGTAAATTTTAGATCCATTAGATGCTCTAGCTATTATAATTTATATTGCTAAATTATATTGCTCTTTATAAGTAACATTTTACTACAGTTACTGGCATTAACTACAATAGTTCATCTACATATTCGCTCATATCTAAAAAATGAATAACCAATAGATATTATAATAATAACAACAAAAGAAGAACATTCTACACAGGTAAGACTTATCTTGTAAAATTATGAGGTTTGCATTATATATAGTATACTCAAGATATTTTAAGATATGCGTAGTTTGAATTTGCCAGAACAAATAAAAAATAAATTCCAGGAAACTAAAACCCCTTTACGTCATATATTACTTTGGCACTTTTCTCAGAAAATCAAGTAAGGGGACAAACAAAACAAACGCAGCTTTAATATCAGCCGTCATACATTCTCCTCTCTAAATAGCTGTCGCACGACACTCGGGCTAAGCAATATGAGACTTTAGTAGTACGACACAAGCAATCTTGACGGGGTTCTCTACAATTTACTCAAGAGACTCCATGTGCTACATTTATTAACGTTCTTAAAAGTAAAATATATGTTAATAATGTAAATGAAGTTAATTCTAAAGTAAAACTAGTGTAATTTTAATTACATTCCGAATTAGTAAATTATGTACAGTTTTAATTTATAGTGTGCTTGAATAGTGGGAATACACTGTGGCTACATTTTGCCAGTCCTTAACCGGAAGGAGTTAGGTTATCATCATTGACCGTGGCTGTTCCATGGGTGGGTGACCGACTGACCGTCTGAGCGATCCCGTCCTTGCACACTGCCCGCCTGCTCGTTCACTGGTGGTGGTTAAGTGTTATAGAGGGCTTCTTAGCTTTAAATTCGCCTGTTAAAATGAGACGATCTTTAACTTTTTAAACACTGAGAGAATTATTTCTATATATATTGAAAAATATATTTTAAAATTTAATTTTTCAATTTAAATAATGGTAATATAAAACCTAGATGAAGGAAAAAGTGTGTTTCAATAATTAAATGGATTTTTCAATATTTAAAGCCTATAGAAAGTTAGTCATTCACAAATTGGAATCTTTTGATTTACTACCTGCATGTCGAACTAAGAAAAAAACAATATATAACTCTGTAACACAACAAGAAAAAAAGGTAACAACTACCTTGTTAAGATAGGTTCGGCGAAGAAATATTCAGAATTGAAAACAACGAATAATTTAGCATTATCAGTGAATAACTGTTTTTGACATCTCAGAAATGTTAGTAAAGGATAAGTTTATTCACTCAGACGTTAAATATCAGAAAAAGTTCTAGTCTAGAACACTCTGTAATTCTACTTTAGGGGATACAAAGTAGTACAATCGAGTCAAAGATGACTTTAAACATTTCATGGTAAAAATAAATTATATTTTTTGTATTGGCTGTTAGAAAAAAATTATTAAATTGAATTAATGCCAATGTTACTCTTAAGGAAAAAAGAAAACGTTGAGGGGTTGTTTCTACTCCTTAGGAATTGAATTTAAAAATATAATTTCTAAGTAGTCTCTATGATAAAAAAGCTGTCCGCTCCAAATTTCATGAAAAACTGTTCAGTGGTTCCTTGTTTCGTGAAAAGTGAATATATCGTTTTTGGTTAGTTTACTAAGATTGGATTTCCCGCTAGGCTAGCAGTTGAGCCTGGAAATACAATGTTGTTGCTGGAGAACATGTAAATAGTTATTATTAATTTCATTCCTGATTAGCACAATTCTCACACTAGATGTCGTAACTTGCGCGTGATAATGACACTTAACAGTTGACTGGTAATAAAGCTGAGAGGCAATACGATTGTTGTTGTTGGTTCATTTATTTGCTCTGTACAGAGGCAATCTCCTATATTCATTTTTATCGGGTGTTTTTTTGTGTAGGGAAACTCTTGATTATGAGAAACAAGCTATATCTATAATTAAAATTATCTAAATCAAAAAAGCATAAACTTAAGTAATTTACTTAAAAAATATTCTTAGGCGATGTACCACTGAAAATATAAAAAAAAATATTTCAGTATTATAATTATTTTTTTATTTTATTCCATGTTTGGTCTGATTTAGAAAAACTAGATTTTAAGCTGTTATATATCTAAAATAAATATTTATTTGATATGATGCACTCCACCACTCCAATGTAAGCTAGTGCATTGAGCAGCGTCAGCCCTTGATTCGGGGGCGATTGCCGAAAGTTTAATTTTCCAGTGTTTTTCTAGACAAAGGTTATACTTCTCAAAAACTACTTATAGTACGTACTTCAAGTTTTTACCTTGCACTCCTCCCTAGACTATACTAATATTTAGGTAGAATTGTGTTTGTGCCATATTCGAAAAGTAAATAAATGAATGTTGTTTTCATTGGAACTAAAGAGTTTTGAATCTGTTTAGTGCTACCACGGTAAAAATCTTTTCCTTGAAAATACAGTCATAAATTTACCTAATTTTTAAGGGTCTACAATTCCTTTAGAATGACACTATTTTTATGAATTTATGTCTGTTAGAACTTGAGATATATCAATGTTTTTGTAAAGAGGCATTTTAAAATAAAAATTAAAAAAAATCATATAAGTAAACATTTTTGGACCAAGATTTAAATAGTAGCTTCTTTTTAATCACAGTAACTTAATAAAAAATAAATCAGATACAATTTTTATAATATTAGAGAAATATGTATTTTCAGTAGTACATCCTCTTATCACCAATTCAAAACTGATATCTTGAAGCTAATCCTGGAGTTCATAATACGAGCCCCTTGCAATTTTGAAACTCTCCACAATCTGGCCCAAGTATTCTTGAACAACCAAGTTGGAGTTTCGCATACTCCCAGTTACTTGGTAATAATATCACGCAGGCCTACATACCAGTTACAACCGAGTAAATTTACTTTACAACTCTGCATAGCTAAATGCCACGTTCCTAAAGCACATATAATCTAATATTCTCCGGCTATTTTGAAACATTAATACTGTTGACTATAATTTTAATAAGCTTAAGCGTACATTCAACGATTTGTACATATACTTCGTTCAGTACTTGTTTTGTCATGTTTGTTAAGTTTTTATTTTTAATTTGTTACTTTAAATATTGAGACTAATTGAGGTATTTTAACTAGCCACATATTTATATTATTTATTCACCTCTTTCACTTATTTTATACGTACGTATTGACATTTTTACGGAATTTATAATTATTCATTAGTAAGACGCCGATCGTAGAAATATGGGCGAATATGAGGGACTAATGAGATTAATGAGTGTCGATGAACGAGTGTAGTCATTGTTACTATCTAAGGTTAACTGTTTCTAAGAAAGAGCTTTTACTATTCCAATATCCAGGGCAACTAAGGGACCATAGCTTTAGGTGGAGTCCGAACTACGTATTATTAGTCTGATTTTCAGCTAACTGACAAGCCTGACACTCAGTTATCTTCCCTAAACAACATCTGAACCTTGACTATCACCCAACATAGACACCCCACAGACGTCTCTATTAGTGTCCACGTAGATGGCAACCATTGTGCTGACACCGGGTTGGTGAGCATATATCATGTCACTATTATCTTTTGACAACGGAAATAGTACAACATATTTTTAACAGTCATACATTTCATGTGCTGTCTACGTGAACTAACACCGGTTGACTCATTATAAGTTTTAACTATAAAAGACAATACTAATTACTATTGACTTTTATAGCCTTAATGACTACAGTATTCGTGTAAGACATTTATGGCCAGATAAAATTTATTTTAAAAGAAGAAAATGCTATTTAATACAAAAATAATATTACATATAGATTTTTAAGATGATAATATTTAGGAAATATTCATTATTTTAGACTAATTAAAACAAGGTGTGCCAAGAATAGTATGCACGTGAGATTTTTGTATAGAAATTAATGAAGGCTATGACGGTTTAACAAAAATAAAGCCATTTATTACTCTCAGAGATGTATAAGTAGTTTTTGTAAAGAAAGGCTGAATTTGTAAACAAATTAATATGAAATTCTTTCACCTGTCATTTATTAGCTTGGTGTTTATTTATAAATAAATATATTTTTTCTTTCATTTTAATTACTATTTCTTTGTTACAAAAAATATAAAACAAAACACTTAATGCTAAAAAACATTTTGCAGAAGTTATTGGCTGAATGCCCTTGTATCAAGCCTTTTATGTTTTTCATGTTTTCATCAGAAATTTCACATGTCAGTCTATTAATGAACACTAAAATGTTAAGAAGACAATATCAATGATACAGGTTTGACTTCCATCGGATAAATGACCAATAAGCACATGTTCATGATCAATGTACGAAAAAACTTATTACTTTCTCAAAATCGAACTTGGTTTTGGTTTATGAATGAATGTGTGTGAGTGATATTAACATAGTTACTAAAAATAACCAATTCCCTTTTAGAAAATAACATTATTAGTAGCCGGTGACAAACAACTTTTAATCTTAAGAGAACTTGAGGTAGAGTAGAGTGTTTATGTGGTAAGATTATGTCAATATGAAAAAATAAATAGTAACAAACGAAAAATGGCATTGCTGAACAAAGCTGCTAGCTTAGTTACGGTAATTACCTGTGGAGGTAATCAGCTCGGGTAATCAGGAGTTAGAGGAAGTGATTTTGTTTTGTCTCTCTTCCAGTGATAGCGATATTACTCAGTAATCTATATAGTCACAAGTGAATTCATTATTTTCATTAATAAAATATATAATTAATAATATAATTGTAGTATAAAGCTGATCGGGATCTCTAACTCAAGGTAGATCTAACCACGTCTAGGTCAGGAAAATTCAAACACTTTCAATTTTACTATAAATAGTGTTTGTTTTTAGGGATGGAAAATCGAAATTTTCCCGTAAGAATTTTCCATAAAGAATATTGTTTTGTTTTTATGGACGTTTGACAGTAAAACTAATTTAAAGGTACACAATTGGTGTATCGTATGAAATAAGAACCATAACGGTAGCCGTTTAATACATCTTGATTTCGTGAGATAATTTATATAAGCGTCAAATGAAAACCTCGTTTAAATACATTGAAAATGCGTGACTTTAATTCAACGTAAATAATCCAACCAGAAAAATATAATTAATTATAGTTTTTACTTTCTCCCATATGCGTTAGCTCAAAGATATTTTTAAAAGTTGGTCTAAAAAACCTTAAATACTTTTTACCCAAAAAGTATTTAAAATAACATATAGGGTAAATACTTGAACCCAAAAAGTATTTATTTTTAGAAAAAAAGAAATTTTTTCGTCTGTGTGTATTTGCAGTTCACTGGAGACCAAATGGTAGGATACAATTTTATGATATTTTATATGTATTTACCTAATATCTCTAGACTGTTTTCTTACTTTTTTGAAATTTTAGTATTTTTTTAATTTTTTTGGCCAACAGTTGTTAATGAGGTTAGAATTCGAACTTTTTTCAAAACGGCTCTAATGATTTTGATTAAATTTTCAGGAAAGATGTGAATTATAGTTTAAAATATTTTAGTAAGAACCGCATGTCTCTAACTTGACTAGTTTTTGAATTATGGCAAAAAAATATTTGAGAATCAAACTGGTAATTTTCAAAGTTTTTAATTTTTATTGTTTAACACGGTGGAAAGTTTTTGCTAATTCTTTTGAACCATTAATTTATATAATAACTGTTTTAGTGTATAACAAGTAACTAATTTTGTGAAGTCCTTTATTTGTTATACAATGATAATTATTGTTATTCATAAGTTGTTCCATCTTTTGTTATAAGTATATTAAAAATGTGATTCCATTAAGTTTTCATGTTGAACACACATTTAGTCCATATATTTTACCTATAGTTTTGTTTAAATAAAACTTGCACTGGCTATTGGGCTATTAATAAATAGTCCTTTCTGAGCTAAGTCGAGCTTAGATAGTAACAGTGACTACACTCGTTCATCTTCACCCTTCACACTCATTCACTCCTCATATTGACCAATATGTCTACGATCGTCATCTTATAAATGAATAATGTAACGCTCTCTCGCGCGGATCACTAAAGGTTTTATGTTGCTTATACACGTGGTTGTGGGGGTGGTCTAATTTAGTGTTAGGCACTTGACAAAGTGACAGTTAGGATTTGATCAACAAATCCATATTCACTCATGGAAATTAATGTTCAGTGAGGTTAAAGGTAAAGCTTATTTAACAAGGACAATCACCCTTGATAAGTTTCAGTATCAGCCACCATCAAATTTGCTAGAAACAGTGATCAACCTCGGTATTCACCCGTGATATTCCAGGATAGCACCCATGATCATCTTGGGTAGCAACCCGTGATCAACTTTGGTAGAAACCGTGATCAATTTGGAAAGAGGGGATTAGGGAATGAATTATAATAAATAATATTAATTTTTATTGATCTCAAAAACTTACACACATAAACATTTTCAATCAATATGAGAAAGCCACCACATGGGCTACTGCCTGTGGGTGATGGCTGAGTTCATTCAGTAAATGAATTATTACTAAATGCTAAATACTTAATACTAAAACATTTTATTACATAAAATAAAAAACATTATGAAACTAATAAATACTGTGAAGACATGTAAAATTACGTCTAATAATGGAAATTATCATAAACTAAAAGTAAAATAGAGTTGAGGAGTTGAAGAAATGTCACTATCACTGTACACTCACACTCATGTTCAAACACACGAAAAATGACACTTACTTGCTCACTCACACTCACGTTAATCACTCAAAAGATGACACTCTCATTGCACACTTACGCTCACATACAAACCACTCGATGATGACACTTACATTGCACACTCACGTTCAAACCATTCAAAATATGACTCATTGCATACTCACGATCAAACCACTAGAAGATGAAACTTACGTTGATGTCATATAATTGTCTTCATTTTCTTGAAGTTATTATTGACATACAGTTCCATTAGAGTGGATGACGGAGAATAAACTCAACGTTCTTAAACTTACTCCACTACTAAGATCTTCGGACTAACAACTAGTCCATCTCGAATGAAACTTACATTGCACACTCTCATTGTATACTCACGATCAAACCACTAGAAGATGAAACTTAAATTGCACACTTCTACTCACGTTCAAACCACACTCTGTAGATGACAGAGTGATGAATGAAGCCCCCAACCCCTCTTTTATATCGATGAGATGGTTTAGAGAAAACAACGGAGGGGAGAGTAAGCAAGCGTAGAGAACTATCCAGGAGGGAAGTAAGAGCTGTCGACTAGTACATAATAATAATGGATGATTAATTTCTTCTACAGCAACTTAAAGCAAGTATGACTTATATTCTATATTTGCTTATGTTTTAAACAGGATATCCACTTTTCTTACATCATCTTTATATACAGGATGGAAACATATATGGAAACGATTTCACAGCTTTTGTATGACTTCACTTGTAAAAGTAAAATCTTTTACATGATTAAGGTTACAAATACCATACTTTTTGTCACCATAAGCGGCATTTCATAATTTCAGAGGGACAGCCCACAAGTAGTTGAGTGAAAATCTTTAATGTAAGTCTAGGTCAAGTTTGGTATCAAATGAAAGGTCTTTTAAGAGAAATTAATTGCCGCAAACCGACTTCGAAAGGTTTATCCTTTTCAGATAGTGGTCTTTTGAATTTAATAGAAACTAATTTCAACAAATTATCTCTCCACTATTTACGGTTTCAAGTAAATTATTCTGTCAAACATTATACTTTATGAATCAAAATTATTCAAAAAAATGCTCAAATTATCTAGGGAAAAAATAACGTTATTGTGAAAGCGTTTCCATTTTTTCCCCACCCTATATTTAACTGTCTAGTGTAAGACTCGTTGTTTTTGTCTGTTTCATGTCTATATATGTTGATATTTATCTACTTAAGTTTATCTATGTAGTGTTAAGTAGTTCATGTATGATATAGTTATAAAAGTATAACCAAAAATTGTATACATGTTATTTATGATCATTTGAAATGTATGTATTAAAATTAATTTCATGTTTAGGCCTCCGGATTACTGAATTAACACTATATAGTAGGTTATTTACCTTTGTGATCCGTCAAGTAATCCAACATTTGTAGCTTAGCTACGCGCGTTTCAACCTGCCATCTTGCAGGTCATCATCAGGCTGAACGTGAAACTAAAATAAAACTACATTTTTCATTTTTCACCAATGAAAAATGTAGTTTTATTTTAGTTTCACGTTCAGCCTGATGATGACCTGCAAGATGGCAGGTTGAAACGCGCCTAGCAAAGCTACAAATGTTAGATTACTTGACGGATCACAAAGGTAAATAACCTACTATATAGTATTAAAATTAATTAGCTGTTAGACGGAAATAAATATAGCTTTTGACCTGAGATGTCAAGTTTAAACTGTTTTCAATTGAAGCTAAGGAAATTGAACTATCCCAAATGTAAAAATCCACTTTATATCTATTATGCAGCTAACAACTTTGAAAGAGTTGTACTTTTATATCAGAGTTCTTGGTAAATATTGAAACTTTATTCATTAATGTTTGGTATTATAACTTTATAGTAACTTTTATATTAATGCACCTTTATATAAAAGTGGATAATTAAATTTTTAAGTGAAACAGTTTATGGTAATTTTGAAAACTTGAATAACTATTTACAAAATTACCGTCTGTAATACATAAATAATGGTACTACTAAAATAAAAGTACTTATTTTTAAATTTTACTATACCAATTATTATACAATATTCTCAACTCCAAGTTTTAAACATTTCAAAAAATTAGGTGGGAATATTAGAAATAGAAATAATAAAAAATATCAATGAATTTATATTAGAACTTAAACAAATCATACTTAGAAACTGAAATAACTGTTTAACTTTAGGCACTAACATATATAATAAGTTAGACTAATTTATTTAGCCATTCTAATGATGTCAGTTTCATGTTCTGTCTTCCTGTATTTACATAATCTTTGTCCATTTTACTCCGAAAACGAGAATTTAGTGTGCAATTATACATAATGGTTTTGAAAAATGAAAATTTCCACCTGTTCACAATTATATGCATTTTTTTCACAGTCAGGTAAAGCAGATAAGAACACAAGTTTTAGACATTAGAAAAACATCTAACTGCAGAATAAAAATAGCAGCAATTCGGTAGATAACAATCAACTGCTCTGTGGGATAAATTTGTAAAAAACCTATCCATATAAAAAATAAAAAATAGTTTCTGGTTTCCAATGCGTCAATCGTTTTAAACCAACACAACATTTCGACAGGTATAAAACTGCTTTCGTCCTCGAGTGCTACCTACTGATCTAACCTACATTGAAAACTAATTGTTTTCCGTTACAGTCCCATATCGATGTAGAAATATATGGGTTACATTGTAGTAAGCAGTACAAATAAACGTCACACAACACAAATTTATTACAATATAAGCACAAAATGCACAAATATATTACAATACAAGTACAAAATGCACGAATATTATGGTGATCGATTTTGGTGAACCACGCTCACCTTCCTCAGACCAGAGGGATTCACAAAATAATTCCTCCGTAATATCCATATATCCATAAATCGATCACCATAATATTCGTGCATTTTGTACTTGCATTGTAATATATTTGAGTATTTTGTGCTTATATTGTAATACATTTGTGTTGTGTGACGTTAATTTGTACTGTATATGTACCAACACGTATTATGCTAATTAAAAATTTATTGTAGTAAGGAAATAAAAATTAGTTTTATATGTAGGTCAAGGCTTTGTGAATCATCTTACCAAAATGTTGTTAAGAACATTTGTTAAATAACACTCGAAGACGACGGGAGTTTTGTACCTGTCGTAATGTTGTGATAGAAAACACTTGAAGAATTGAACATTCAAACAAATTGATCAATATGAATAATTTAACACTAAAAAAAAAAAAAAAAAAAAAAAAAAAAAAAAAAAAAAAAAAAAAAGAAACAAAACGCAAAACAAGAAATCTTCGTTCGGTTAAACTAAACTTAATAAGTAAATATATAATCTTAGAATTTCACAAATTATACTCGATATTACTTTAAAAAATGCTAAGAAGTCACTGAAATAAAAATGGCTGAAATATATGTTTCCATATATTGTGAATTTATGTATCAAGATTTCTATTTTTTGAGTAACGTTTATAATAATAATATATTTTTTATTGCATCTTGTTAAAAATTGACAAAATTGTATCGCAATAGTCATTAATAAATAAAATAAAATTTGCCATCCATTCAATCACAATAACACTTTCAAACATACATTTTTTTTTCACGGACCCAAATTCCCATTCATTCGCCAATTATACCTCCAAAATGTCCTCCAGTATCAATTTTAAAATTCAGTGGCTTCCCAATTATATGAAAAAAAAACTCGTCTACACTATAAAATGCCAGTTTGGCCAAACATTTCTTGAGTCGGTTCTTAAACGCCTTGGGCGTTGTAGCATTTTTAATACATTCTGGGAGTCTGTTAATTATACGAACACCAATCTGTGAGGGTAGGTGTTCGTAGACTACCGTCCTGTGATTTCCAATTCTGTATATATCCCTGCTTCTAGTATGATGATTGTGAATATCTCTGCCTCTTGTCAGTGCAGTTTTAAACATACAATATGTTGCTGTCTCTAAAATATAGAGGCAAGGCAACGTCAGCAGGTTTAACCGTTTAAATACTGGCCTACACGACTCTCTATAATGTAATTTGCTAATTATTCTAACTGCCATTTTTTGAATTCTAAATATTCTGGTCAGGTTTGTGGCAGAGCAGCCTCCCCACAAAGCCAGACCATATGAGAGATGACTGTAAACTAAACCATGATAAGCTGTCATCATTATATGGTTAGGGCAAAATTTTGCTAAGTTTCTCAAAACATAAATGCTTGATGAAAGCTTTTTGCAAAGACTGTCAACATGTATATTCCAAGTCAAACCCCGATCTAGGTATATTCCGAGGAATTTAGTTGAATTTAACTCCTCAATTTCATTTTCATCTATTGCCACTGTCAAATTTCCTTCGGAATCTGACTTCCGTAAACAGAACTTCATGAAATTGGACTTAGTCGAATTAGTGTTAAGGTTTAGTTCTTGAAATTTTTGAATGCAGTTGTTCAGTTCCATGTATGCATGGATTTCAAGCTCCTGATTTGTAATTTCTTTAAAGCAGAGAGTCGTGTCATCAGCATACTGCACGAGTGACCCATGCAGTAGTGATGAACCAATTTCGTTGACGTATATCAGGAATAAGAGAGGGCTAAGTATCGATCCCTGTGGGACTCCATACCTTAGACATCTATATCCAGATCGTACTTCGGAAATTTGAACCATTTGTGTTCTTTTTGTTAGATAGGATTCTAGCCACTGAAGCGGTACTCCTCGGATCCCATAGGTGTGTAGTTTCTGAAGCATAATGTCGTGGTCAACACAGTCAAAAGCCTTGGAGAGATCCAAAAACACACTAATTGTAGCTTTCCGACTCTCCAGCCCTTCTACAATCGTTTCTACTAATCGTATGAATGCGTCAGTTGTTGACAGACCTTTTCTAAAACCAAATTGGTCTTTCGAGAGAAGACTATGTTTTTCTAAGAAACCAAGCATTCGGGACAGGAAAAGCTTCTCAAAAATTTTACTAATGATTGGTAGAATTGAAACTGGTCGGTAATTTTTAATGCTGGAAGAATCACCTTTCTTAAAGATTGGTGTCACTTTAGCAGTTTTCAAAGACGAAGGAAAAACGCCTGATGAGAAGGAAAGGTTAATCAAATGTTCCAAGAGCGTTAGAATATGGTGGGAGCATTTTTTTAAAAGCCATGTCGATACGTAATTCACGTCATTCGACTTCTTGGGTGCAAGCTCATTGATAACCTTCTCAATCTCATGTTCCGTGACTGGAGCCAATGCCAAAGAAGCTAATGGACTCAGTCTTGATAAGCGAGGATTCTGGACTCCCCGTGGACGAAGTCCTAGATCAGTACCTACTGATGCGAAGAAGGCGTTAAATTCCTCCGCAATCCTGCGCTCATCACAGACTTGTTCTCCGCTAATTTGAAGTTGAATTGGTTTGTTTTTTTGTACAACACTATTGTTTATGATAGCCCAGGCAGTTTTTGCTACATTTTTCGATGTGGCTATTGCTTTATTTACATCATAAGCTTTAGCCGCTCTAATGACTTTTTTGTAAATTTTCTTATAATTTTGGAAAAAAATTTTGAAATTCAAATTTGTAGTGTATTTAGAGATTTTGGTGAGAAATTTCATCTTTTCCCTTGATGTTAGGATGCCTTTTGTGATCCATTTGCATCCCGTTTTCTTTGGTGCTGGTTTCAGTGTCTTTACTGGGCAATTTACATCAAAATGAAAATTCAAGCAATTTTCAAAATTTTGAAATTGTAACGTAATGGGATCAATAACATTGATACAATTCCAACTCTCTCTTTTTAGTGAAACGTCTAAATGAGCTAGGTTTTTGGGATTAGTGTCACTAAATGTTCGTTTAGTTACGGGATCTCGTGCTAGATAACAATCATTGATAATGGCCTGTTGACCGTAATGGTCTGAGATAGCTGTGTTGACCACACTGACATCTACTTCATGCACGTTTGTTATAATGTTGTCTATAGCCGTTTGTGAAATGGCCGTAACTCTCGTGGGAGAGGTAATAGACCATTTCAGTCCGAAAGACTGTAAAAGGTCGGCCATACGTTTAGAAGTGGGATTATTAACATCGAGAGCGTCAATGTTAAAATCCCCCATAAATATGAATTTTGAATTTCTTTTTGATAAATATCTGAGACAATTTTCGAATTTTTGTAAAAAGGTGTCTATATTTCCATTTGGAGATCTATATATCCCAATTATTGTAAATTGAAATCTGTTGTTCTGTATTTTTATACCAGTAATTTCAATGTCTCTTTCTATAGATTCTCCGACTACCACTGGAATGAATTTAAGTTCTTTTTTTACGTGTATTGCAGTTCCACCACCACGATGGATGTCTCTGCAATAGAAATTTGCTAAATTATAATTTTGAATTTTAAAATGGTTTATATTGTTGATGCTAAAGCCGTGCTCAGTTATTAACAATACATCGGGATTTAGCTGTTCACATAACAATGAGAGCTCATCTATTTTATTAGTAGCAATTTGTGAATTTTGATGAAGTAAAAAAATGTGTTGTTTATTTATTGTTCTTTTTGTAATATGGCATTTCCGAGGAGTGAGACCGGAATTACTTAATTTAGTCTGGAGGTTTGAGGAGGTATCTCTAAAAAATGGCTCTGTTCTCTTTCAGCCCAGACAAGTTCCACATCAGAATGTCCCTTCGGAATGCATCCGTTTGGATGGCCCTGCTTTACGGCTTCCGCGAAGGTCTCGTAGGGCAGTGTAGTTGGGCCTGAAGGTATCACGATTGGCTTAGTGGGGATGGTTGATGCCGTCCCATCCTTGGAGTCATGTTGTAGTGATCCTTGCCAGCAGCTCAGTTTCTTCACTATAAGACCAGCCTTTGACTTTGACTCTTAAAGAACAACAACTTGCGTTTTGGATAAATTAGGCTGTTTTATTTAACACTATTGAACATCTGTTTTAGATACTAACAAATGTAAACAAAGTGTATAAAATAAAATACAGAGTAATCAAACAAACAACTGTGCTTCTTTACGATTCATTTTTTCGCATTGTGAATTTAATCTAGTACAGCCACGTCTTTTTGTACAGTAACTAGAGATTGAAGTTCTGACCAACATTGTGATCGCTCAAAGCAGTTAAATTCATCTGGTAAACAATGCAACCTCGAACCTTTGATCTACTTGGTAGAAAGACCGACAAAAAGAAATTGCATGCCATAGGAATGGAGTTGTGGTTTCTAAACAAATACAAGGGCTTTAGATAAGTAGAAAAAAAATAACCACTGAATGATCATTGAGATGTATTAAAAATACTGGAAATGTTTCCTAGTTCACTTAATACAACGTCGAGGGAGTCCTGTGTTTACAATAATACTTCCAGCAATAGATCATTATATCAATTAAACCAACTGGAGAAAGATGAGTGTAATTAGCAATTATTTATTACTAGTATTAGGTAAATACTTTGTAATAAATAAATTACAAAGTACCAAATAAATTATGAAGATTAATTAAATTTTATAGATGTATTTTATTGTTTACATAAAAATAATAATAAAAAACCAGACCGGTTATTTTCATATCTTTAATTGGCTGTAATTGGTAATTTGCTGAAAATTAACCAACCCAGGTAAAATTGTAGATTACTAATAATGATGATAATTAGGGTCTTAAACAACTATGGGTATATAAATTACTAAAAAATACAGTATTTGGGTTTATATATAGGTCGGTAAATAAATAATTAAATTTTTATGAAAATTCTCAAAAACTTATTATTACTTTCTATACTACAAGACGCCAATCATAGAGATATGGACGAATATGCGGTGCAAATGATGAACGAGTGTAGTCATTGTTACAAACGACGGTCGGCTGATCCTGAAGAAAAGCTATTTATTAATAGCTCATTAGCCAGGGAAAGTAGTCACTTTATGTGGAATCCGAACCACGTAGTATTTGTCTGATTTTCATAAATCGTAAAAGCTTTGCTCTCACTTCTCTTCCTTACACAACACCTGGACCCTGACTACCGAAAAGGCCGTAGCTAATGAGCTATGGCGGTTGATCGCCACTCAGTCTGTCCGCGTTCGATTCTTGGTGTGACCTTTAATATATTTTAACCCTGTGCCGTCCCAGTGGTCCAACGAGTCTACAACACGACAATGGGCTCGTCTAAGCAGAGGAGGGGAACTGCATCTTAATTGGGTATCTCCCCACTAAAAGCCATGAGAAATTGAAATATTTAAGATAAAAGATATGAGCGAATATGAGGGGTGAATGAGTGTGACGAATGTAGATGAACGAGTGTAGTTACTAAGATAGACTGTTCCTTAGAAAGAGTAATTTATCAATTGCCCAATAGCCATAAATATTGAAATATCCAAACAAATTAATTAATTTGACATTTACTAATAAGAGCTGTGGATGTAAATCCAGAGTGCATAAATACGCGTACTCTGCTCCCGCCGCAAGGTTCGCTAGCATCGTGCTTGTAGGAAATTTTTAACTCTCAAAAAAAGAACATTGGTCAAAAACAAACACATAATTACACAAATGTTCACTGCTCTGTCCATGCTACACCACTACGCCAAGTCCGCAGGCCGAGCCGCCATCCCCTTCACGCCATCCTTGCCCTTCAGAAGCCACAGGATTCTGCCGTCGGATGTCCAGGTGTTCCTCAATCCGTGTCCCTCAACAACCTTGTGGTACAGCTCCACTCGCCTCTTCGTGAGATCCTCTCGTATTAAACCACCCGCCCACCCATACACGTACTGTGACATTGACCCACCCATACATGTACAGTGGTATTGTTACAGTCCGGCCCACCCGCCCACCCATACACGTGCAGTGGTATTGATTTTCTAAGGGACCTATTGCACTAAGGGACCTACAGATTTACTTTAAATCCGAACTACAAAGGATTGGTCTGATTTTAAGCTTAATAACAAGACTAAAACTCAGTTTTCTTCCCTACATGGACAACCCAGACTGCTCTCGGAGAGTTCACGTCGATGAAAACGATTGAACGAACACCAATATTGCTATTAATCACCTACAGTATCCACAACATTCTGCCCCCAAGGAGCTGGATTACAGAACTTCACCACTAGAACTGACAGTTCTTTTTATTTTGATATAACAAACAATAGAAATGTCTAAAAATATCCTAGATCTCAAAAAGATAAAATCATAGCTAGTTTACTTCCAAGAATCTGATTCGTAGGTGTATTTGGACAATGAAGACAAGTTTCCTCTATTTTCAGATACTAGATAAAAATATTTAGCATAGTAGAACTAAATTAATCATTAAATATAATAGTTGGAGTTTCTTTTATATCCTCTTTTATCCTTAATTTACCTATTCTTCGTAAAATATTGATCTGTGCGGGGAACCAATCAGATAAAGTATAGTTGGAGTTTCTTTTATCTCTTCTTTTATACTTAATTTACCTATTCTTCGTAGAATATTGATCTTTGTGGGGAACCCATCAGATAAATTATAGTTGGAGTTTCTTTTATCTCCTCTTTTATCCTTAATTTACCTATTTTTTGTAGAATATTGATCAGATTAGAGTAAGGGAGGAAAAAAGTACAGTAAAGGGTGAATATTACTGATAAAAACTATCAGTCGAGGCCAGGACTCGACTCTAAGCTATCTATAACTCAGATACAAAGTCTTAATGCCTTAAGACTACTCAGCTCTTAGTTAAAATCCACTAAACTGATAATTAAACATAGTTAAATCCTTTTCAAACACCATAAAACATAGTTGTTCTTATCTTTAAAAAGCCCTATTACATAGAAGGGACTGTGAGTGATAATGGGGTTCTAGCCCCATTAAGTTGCAATGGTAACGACACAACCCTCGGAGTACCAGACTTCACAGCACAATATTTCTTCGCAAATTTACAATTTGCAACATTAACAGTAAGTGGCGCGTTATCTATGCAGTGATTTGTCACCCACTAATGTCCACTTCTGGGAAACTACCCTGCAATGATAACTCTAAAGACTAATAATAACTTTCTTGTAAGTATTTTCATAAGATGGAGTTAATTATAAGAGGGTTTTATGTAGTAAATGAAATTTAACTTCACCAATCTACTCAGATTTTATTATATATATGAAATAATGTTATGAAAACGAATAAATAAAATATTTTTCCAAGAAGTTACTGACTAGAGCATTAGTAATGTGTCCATATTAAAAAAAATCACACTAAATTCAAACAAGATTATTTAATTTCATTCAACATGTTGATTTCTTGAAGATGGAATTTAATGTGTGTGGCACTTATAACTACAAAACAGTGTAAACACAAATAAAAATATATTTTATTTTAAACTAATAAATTATATTCTTCTTAAACCTATATTACTAAAAATAATCAGCTATAAGGTAGCTTTATTGATTAATGCTTACATTTCCCGTTTTGAATGGAATTGGTTGGAAATTTTGAGGTCAAACAAGATGAATAAAACATTAAAAAAATACAGAAACAATTTCCTAAAACGTATTTATTTACTTATTGTAACCCGTATGTACTCAAACTACCCCTTATAGTGCTACATTAAAAATATATATGAAATAAACTCTTAATAAATAAATATATCTCTGTTGTAAGGCTGACAACGAAAAGATATTGTTTTTTTTTTTTTTTAGTAAAACTATTTATTTACGACATGGTGTATTATTAAAAGTGTTTTTAAGATATATAACAAACTTTGTATTTTACTGTAGTGTAAAAATATATGTTCACTTTTCTGTATAAGTAAAAAGAAATGCAAAATTAGTATCGAAGATAATTGAGTTAAATTACTTTTAATAAGTAAAGGAATGTTGATTTGATCTTTACTAATCTATTATACTATATTAAGCTTTAATTTATCAATTTAGTTATTTTAAATTGATCTAAAATCACTTTATTTACTTGCACAGATGAAAATAATGTATCGTAACTCCATATATGTAATAAGGATTACAAAAATACCAAATAATTAATTTTACGACCTCCAGAAGCCAAGAAAACAATGTTCCAAGTAATTGACGAGAAGTTTTTACCTTGAAAACATAAAATTCTAAAAATGTATAAAACGTATAGAAAACATTCTTATCAACTACTTAATTAAAATACAAACGCGATACAATAACTTGTTTTTAGTTATAAAACTGTAAATTTAATGCACAGTGAAAACTAATACAAATTCCGGTACTTCTTTGTTCCAACTAAGATAACAGTTATTAGGACTTAAAACACAATTTTGAAATTCATCTGCCATTAAGGGAAATTAAGCGAGGAAAACAATGGTATGATTGGTATTTTCATGTTTTTCTTAATTTTTTGTATAAAACAACCTTCAAACTCGGGTGCACACTTTGCGCCGACAGTAGACTCAAACACATTTGCTAAAAGTCTATTATGTAATAAAGAGAGATGCATTGCCAAATTAACATTGTGCACAAAGTAGTTTGCCTTTTAGCTGGCAGACAATGAAGCGTATACTCCTTCTTTTGATCATCTTGACAAAAGACATAAAAGATATTACTTTAGCAAAAGAACTGTGTGGCTATTGTATTAAAATAAAATTATTTACTGACAATAATTGAATTAAAAACAACAAAAGCTCTCACAATGACTGTGGAACGGTTCCTCTGAAATATTCAAATATTTATTTTCCATAAAATCACATAAATAAGTATATAATCAGTTAGATTACATAATTATTTCTAATCGGAAATATATTAGATGCGATGTAATAAATTATAAGAATTTACTATATTCGTCGCTAAATTGAAGTTAAAAATAACACTTATATGTTAATTGAAGTTATAGTTGGAATTAACTACGTTAAAAATCATTAAATCCAACTATATAGAAATACATCCCTTAAAAAAAATAAATATATATATATATATATAAACGACGTCAAAGAACAATTTAGTCGAAGGTATCATATTGAGGTATTTTAGTTGGTTTTCAGTATCTTATAAATTGTTTTAGACAGCATGGATAGTTACAATTTTATTTTATATAAGATACAATATTTGTTATATGACAATGTTGCATCAGCCATACTCTCACTGTACTCATAATGTTAACGACTCAATCAGATCCTTGTTAACATCTAACAGCACAAGTTAAGAAAATGAGAAATCGAAAACGAAGTGATATTTCATAGGTGTTATGGAACGATGACATTTTCTATACAGAAAAACAAGGAACAATTTAAAAATAAATATTTTTTTGGGCTATGATTCTTCAGTACGGAGAGGAAATAACTCGTTTTAAGGTAAACAGAAAAAATATTTACTTATTCAAGTTACAGTTAACTTAATGTGACGGATAACTCATTTCTTAGAGTTATAACTCGTAGTGTTTTACCGGCTACAGTTTGTACATAATTTAAAAAGATACCAATCAATGATAACTGAGTAACGCAACAGCAACCATAGAACAAATATAATATAGACTAAGTTGCTGAAAGACATAACCTAAAACATTAAATATATGGAGTATTTTTCAATCAGAAAGATGTTGTAAAAAAACTATACAATAAGACAAACTGGAGAAATAACTACTCGACACACCTCCAGTGCACTATTGGATGTGCCCTCTGTTTCTTATCTCTCTGTAATGGATCCACCATTTTAGTAAATTTTAAAATCTAAGCCTTTTCATTTATTATTATTTCTAAAAATTAAGTTTATAAATGTTATCCTTGAGTATGTTAAATGGTTTCGGTACTTTAACAAAGTAAAATAAATTATAAACTGTAGCAGTATTTTAAAGTGGAAAGGTAGTTAAGGCCCTTGCACCAATTATGAGTTAAGACCCATTGACTTTAATTAATCTAAATTTAGCTTAATGAGTTTGGAATATTGTTCAAAAAAAGCTTTTTAATGCTAAGTAAAAATGCAACTGGTGGATATAAATTAAAATATAGACTTAATTAATTATTATTTCTGTTTGTAGTTAACCAATTGATGGAGAATCACTATCAAACTTTATCCGACTTTATCAAACATATCCAGTCGATTCTATCATTCCTGGAACAAATCGCAACGTTTATAATATTCTAAATTTCTCTTTGAATCTTGCCGGTTTACGGTTTTGTCCAAGTATTCCTGTACAACTACGCAAATTGGTGGTCTACTTTCAATTGGTAATAATGGCCTTTACAAACAAGTTCTAATTTAGTTCATTTACTTAATAACTCCATCGGATGTAAGGTTCATTTGAAAAATTCGACCCATAGCTACTTGGGGACAAAGTATTGTAGGAGATAGATTCTAAACTTTGTCCTCTTACTACCGACATGGTGGCCACTCAAGGGGCTGCTGCCATACACTGGGACACTGCTTGAAAAGTCTGGGGTGTCCATGTTGGATGGTACTCAGGGCCCGGATTCGAGTGGGGAACAGAAGTATAAGGCTGAAAATCAGACCAATACTACTTGGTTCAGGTTTGTATGCCACTTAGTTGTCCTGGCTGTTGGTCTACTAATACATATTTTTCAGTATTATCGATTTAGTAACAAGAATATACATATTTATTACCTACATTCAAATGTAAAATAGCAGAAATGTCCTTTAAATTATTTTTTTTTCAAGCTTGGTGAATAATTAATATTTAAAGAAGCAAATTACTATATCTACAAATCGTTACCCTTCAACTGCCAGATAAAAAAAAAAAAAAAAAAAATTAATAGCATTCCTGTCAAACACAGAAAATCATCAAACATAAAAGACTAATTTATTTGTTTATTGATAAGTTCTATATTTGTACATTTGATTAAAGGTAATTGGTATTAAAAAAAATATTATTTAAAAATAAGATAGCTCTTTTAAGACGAATTTAAGTTCACGTCTGTGGAGTGCGTTAGTTCATGGAATAAGGGTGAACACAAGCTTCAAGATTTACTTTTTTTTGTTTGGTGGTGTTTTAGAGTGACATTTTACAGAGCTAAAGTCCTCACGTGTTTTACCTTACAGATACAGCGAATGCCACCCACTGTTTTTCCATCGACTTAAGGAATATATATTACGTATTTGGTGCGTATAGAACATTTATAGCGGTGCGAGGACGTCCTGCTGTCAGGATTCAGCCCGTGCTGATACAGATGGATGCTGATGTACCGCACTGTCTCGACTCTAGCTAGACAGATGTTAGTGTTATGGCACTACTTCCAGTCTATCCCGGTAGTTCTCTTCATGGCATCCTACTTAAATTTACCAAACACGATACAAAGTGTACGAATATAAAAACCAAATACCATTCTCAGATACGAGACACCGACACAACTTTGTGCGTATTTTAAGGCGAACATGTTTGATTATATGAGTCTAAGATACACGTAGAAAACTTAAGAGTGTTCGTCCGGGCGTCTAGTTTAGCACTCTAAGGAATTTATTTCTAGATTTTCTCGCAACTACCACTAAGAGTAGTAAAAATCCTGACTCACTAACGAACACCCTCTCTCTCCCTAATAGCCCTGGCCTGTCCCGCCCCGAAAATTTGGCAAATGATCATAACTACCACATTTATAGTAAACTTTAGCAATATATATATTATTAATCTAATTTTTTAGCCAAAGATAACTGTACAAATTTCAACTCAATATCCAAGCAAATATCATTCATAGAAAAGTAATTGGTTAAAGTTAAATTTTTTTAGATTTAATATATACTAGGTTGGTTACTACCTTTGGTCCGCTATATTCTCAAAATGTTAATAAAATATATCACACAGTTTGTTCATGAGTTATGCACCAAAACGGACAAATTAGTCACTTTGGGCTTTGGGCAAATTAGTCACTTGTATATCCATAAAAACATTTTTTTATAACTTTTTCCCGAAATACATTTATTACTTACATGGACACTAAGAGTTTTATTCAAAAACATTTCAAAAATAATTTTCGATCGAACATCTTTAATGTAAAGAGACATTAAATAAATAACTTAATTCCATTAAATAAATTAGACATGGAGTATTTTTGTTACAAGTACACAGGATAATTTTTTGCTGTTTTTGATGTTATTGAACGATGAAACGGTACATTGGGGGATGGTGGGGGATAGAGGAGACGTCACGTTCTTTACATTTGTTACCTGGGATTCGTTGATTTATCATCTCCAGCCCCTCCGTACGAGTGCCGTCCTTAACTTTGTAACATGTGTCAAATAGCGGTAATTTACTGAAAAAATATCTCAGTAAAATGTTTACAGGAACCGTTGTTTGCTGCGTAATATTTACTTAAATTCACTTATGTGTCAAATGGCCATTCGAGGGTATTACCTTAACTTAGTCAAATGTTCAAACTAATCACAAGTATAAATATTTTCAAAACACAAACGAATAACAAATATTCTTGTTTCTGTGTTTAATGATTGTGTTCAATTTTGTTACATCTCTATTCACATAACATTTTTTAAATCTGTGATGTAATTTTAAAAATAACGTCTATGTTCTCTACGGGACATGCGTTTTAAAATGCAAAAGTGGTGTAAAATTAAATGCCGGGTAAAACATGAAAATAAAATGGTTTTGCCACTAATACCTCCTAAATTCAGTTCGGAAGTTTCTGGTCCAATGGGCCTAGTGGGTCGTCTCTGGAAGTGGGTCGTCTAGGGTCGCAGTGTCTAGGGTAGTCAAATGTTCAAACTAATCACAAGTATAAATATTTTCAAAGCACAAACGAATAACAAATATTCTTATTTCTGTGTTTAATGATTGTGTTCAATTTTGTTCCATCTCTATTCACATAACATTTTTAAAATCTGTAATGTAATTTTAAAAATAACGTCTATGTTCTCTACGGGACATGCGTTTTAAAATGCAAAAGTGGTGTAAAATTAAATGCCGAGTAAAACATGAAAATAAAATGGTTTTGCCACTAATACCTCCTAAATGCAGTTCGGAAGTTTCTGGTCCAATGGGCCTAGTGGGTCGTCTCTGGAAGTGGGTCGTCTAGGGTCGATCACCACAGTGGCGTAGTCCAGAAGGTAGCAGGCACCAGAAAAAAGACCCACACGGAAGTAACTCGGATATATTGCAGACAATTATAAGAAGTACAGAGTATAATGAGAGACTGGTGGTAGTGGTAACCACCCCAGCGGTGAGTCGGTGAGTGCAGGGGCGTTCTGCGCAGTGGAGGGGTTCCCAAGGGCTGTAAAGGATGGCCGACGGCTATGGTATATTTTAGTAGCACCGAAATCAAAAACTACATTTTACTACGAGTTTTAATTAATTTTGATTATAAACAATCGTAACAGTCTAGCATTTAAAATGTATAAATACTCTATTTAGTCAGTATAAATCACAAAGTTTACGAGAATAAAACTACAAAACCAGCGCAAATTGATTCGGATGTCATTCAATGTAATATAGGTATAATTAAACCATCGCTCCAGTTTACACTGATTGGTTCCAGTGGCGTAACATGGACAGGATTTAATTGCAAAGTGAGATTTTACGTTGTACAATTATCATTGAAATTGTAGCATATTGATCATCAGACTTAATTCTGTAACCACAGAATACAGATTTCATAGAAATACCAGGGTATAAGCTCATTAATTATGTTTTTTACAAAATAAAATAAAAAAATGAATGCGTAAAATCTAATTAACAGTAATCTGTGTTAAAACAGTAACACCAAGATGTAGTCTCATTACGTGCGCTTTGTGGATGTATCAGGATATAATTAGAGTTATTTGTGCTTAGATTAAAAAAAAAACCAAGAAATCTAAAAATAATGCTTCCGGCAACGACTGTGTTAATGGTGTTCATCCGGTCGCCCAGTTTAGCGATTATGAATTTAGTTCTAGATTTTATCGCAACTGCCGCTAAGAGTTGTAAAGATAATGACTTACAAATGAACAAGCAATGTATTCCCATCCCCTTACCTCCCTCCCCCACATTGCCCTCGCCTACCCCGCTCCACAAATTCGACAGATGGGCGTAACTCCCTCATTTATAGTAAACTCTAGCAATGAGTTTTATATAAAATAATAATCTACTTTTTTAGCCAAAGCAGACAGCAATATCTCCATAATGAAATTATTTAGTTTTTTTTACGTAACAAATCTGTTACTTACATAGATACTAACAATTTAGTTAAAAGTTATTTCAACAATAATTTTCGATCGAACACTCTTATGGTATTAATTTGCAATATACACATAAAACATTTTGTTATTGAGATGGAAGTACTACATTTTCCCCATTGCCTATTTCTATTAGTGCTAAGACAGAGCAAGGGGGAGAACCAGTACAGTAATGGTGAATATTACTGATAAAAACCAACAGAAAAGACCAGGATTTAAACTTACGCTATCCCTAACTCACCTACGAAGCCCTGAAGTCTAAGACTACTCGGCCACTTGCTATCCCTAACTCACCTACGAGGCTTTGGTCTTAGACTACTCGGCCACTCACTATCCCTAACTCACCTACGAGGCCCTGAAGTCTTAGACTACTCGGCCACTCGCTC
>JAQJVL010001073.1:0-268548 GCA_035578905.1 Stictocephala bisonia | reverse complement strand
AAATTAAAAATAAAACTTAAAGATCAGAAATCAGAAGATGTTACATGAAAATGACTAAAGGAGGAGCGGAGGATGCGTCCAGATCTAATTTACATAACCATATATCTCCATTAGTGACGCATGACACTCTGACAACCCTAATGTATATTAATGACATTATCGAGATGACGTGCTGAGTTCCCCTGATATTGAGTATGACAAGCTCCTACAAGATACAGTGGTGGGAGTGAATGTTATGAACTGCGATGTAGTGTTTTAGTCTGAGCTTAGACAAATAAAATTAATTCATATTAAAAAAGAAAATATTGAAATTGGCTGTTGTAAATAAGATTGGAATAATTCGAACTATATATGGCTGATACATATATTCGGGTTATGATCTTATTTGTTTTTGTATATATTTTATTTAATTTAATTGAAATTTGGGAGTTGTATTAGAATTTGGCATAATATTAATCATGTTAAAGAAAAAACAGTACTTTGATTGTTAAAAAAAAAAGCAAAACGTATAACATTATAAGAAAATATAATGTTAAAATAATGATAAAATATGAACTTAATATGTAAAAATATTCATTACTATTCTCGTACTTTGATCAAACCAAACCTAAATATATGTATTATCAGTTAAGCCAAATAAACCTTACAATAATTAGTGTTACATTATTATATAAAATTAAAATCTGTTAGATATTCAGACCGAAAAGGAATTTTAGGCTATTACACAACACAATTTTTAATGTTTAAATCTGACAATAACAATATTAAAATAAAGAACAAGCTTCAATAAGGTATATATAAAACAACACAAACAAGGTTTGTTAGAAAATAAAGTTACACTGTAAACACAGCAAATATGAAATACTGTAAATTGTGAGCTATTATAAATACAAATAAGTAAACAACTCAGCTAAGACACTGAATATGTATAAGCCATAGAAAAAAACATAGAACATAGAACTAAAACACAGAAAGCAACTTCTTTTATAGCTAATAATGGTGACAGCAACTAAGAAATATCTTAGAATATAATGTTGTTTTGATTTTTATTAATAACAACACCAACAAATTAGACAAGTTGTTTTCATGGCCACCTTATTCAACAACAAAAATTAATAACAATTAAAAGGTTATTATTCTTGAAGGTCCTTAAATAAGATTAATTTATTTTCATAAGTCTATGCTGCTTCACATAATTTATTTGGGTAAAAAGAGTCAAACCAGGTTTTTTATATAAACTATAATTATTTCAAATTTAAGTATTGTTCTGAGGAAATTTAAAATACGGCGCATTTTTTAAATATATATAATTTTAACTATGTTTAATGTATTGGTTGATTTTCCCTTTCAATACCAGTCCTGCAGACTGTCAACAAAATAAGTACATAGTTATAAATTAAAATAGTCACAATAGGTCAGACTGTTTTATATATACAGGGCGTCCAGCTTCGACTTTCACATATTTTAGAGCATTGTTTGTCGATACAAACCAATCATACCATAAAAGACACGAATCAAAAAAACGATTCGTGTCATTTCTTGATTCGTTTTCTTTCTGTGTGTTTTTGTGCTTTTTTACAAAAGTTTGAATATTTCAAAACTTTTGACTTTCAATACTGGATTCATGAAAAAAATGCTGTATGTCTAAGATAATCAGTTTCAAAATGGCGGCTGTCTAAACATGTTCAAAGTCAAATATAAAAAAACCTACACATTTTACGAAATATTTGGAGGTGCCAAATTCAACGATACGCCACTTATTGTTTTTTTTTTTTTTTTTTTTTTTTTTTTTTCAATCAATGTCAACTGAGTACTTTTTATATCTATACACCCTGTCTATCTAATTGTATATTGTATACATAATATACAGAGAAAAGTTTAAATACTTATTTATTTTCTTTTTAGATAGTTTGCAAATCTCCATCTCATCTTTAAATCGCCCTGCTAATTTGATCTCCCACACATCTATGGATAAATGACTGTATATCTGCTAATATCAAGTTCACTGACTCATGGTAAGCTATCCTAACAGACTAAGCCATTTTACGACTGACCACCCCTCTCAGACAGTTCCATTCATCCGATCAGAAGACCATAACATGATATTTAATGAATACATTGTATATAATATCATCTTTGTCATTGTAGCATTTCTTTTAATCAGAATACAAAGTGAATTATTTTAACAAAAGATGTAATACTATTAGGGTAATTTTTGTTTGAGTATATTTAATAAATTAATACAAACCATATGTGTATATAATTACTATCTGTAGTGATAAATACTTATTTACATCAAAATGCACATAAATAATTGTACTAATATATTATATAAATATAGTAATGTAATTTTGAAATTAAATGAACTTAATTTATAATTAATTAAATTTTTAACCTGACATTATTTAAGTTGATTAATACTTCTTAGATCTATTTACAGATGTTGGATAAACAATACCGACTCGGTGTCCGCTCAATGGTTACTGTCGGAGTGGACACTAATTAGAGAAGACTGTTATGTCCATATTAGGTGGTAAGTCAGTGTCTGTGTGTTGTGTAAGGAAGTATCAGGCTTGTAATTAGCTGAAATCAAACCAATACTAAGTGGTTCAGATTCCATTTAAAGGTCCCTTAGCTACCCTGGCTATTGGCTATTAATAAATGGCCCTTTCTGAGCCTAATTAAACTCAATTAGTAACCTACTCACATGTAATAATTCACATTCTCCTTAAAATACGCACACAAAGCTGTGTCGGTATCTCATATTTAGTAATAATTGGGGATGTATAAGTGTATTACTAAATGCTTGATTGAATAATGTAAAGTAAACCAATTAATTTGTTAACATCGTATTGGTTAGTGTTTGAGCTGGTGCAAGCTCACGTTGCAAATTATGCATATTGGATGTGACCTAGTAATAGAGCTTATTACTATAAACGACTACTCAGCTGGATTCAGCTCAATGCTGACGTCTCTCGAACATTCATCTCGTCTTAAGAAACTCAACCTTTAGTCAATAGGTTTTGGTGAATATACAATATGGATTATCATTAATTAATTTATTTGTGCAGTACACGTGTAACAACATAATAATAAAGTAAATGTGACATTCTTAAATCAGATGTTTCCATACACTTTATTGTTGTACTAATCAGCTGATATAAGACTAACACAAATTACTTTATTATTATCAAATGTTATTGTTACTTGCATTTTGCTATGTTCAAACTGTGATATAAATTATCATTTCTTCGTTATTTTTCATCCAATTTTGAAAATCGTTATATCATTGAATGCTATAATTGTACATTTCCTAAAAACAATTATTCGGTGCAATGTTTAATGTAATTATTAGTTTAGGAGTTATTTAAGTTTTACAATGTTTTTTTTTTTTTAATTTTGATGCTGTAAATCCAATAATTCTTCTCAAAAAGTATGTGTATATTTTAAAGAGTCATGCAAAGTTACAGCTTAATACACTTTTTTGTTTTTGAGATATAAATTTAAAAGTTAAGAAAAAAATGTGGATGGAAGGATAACCAAGGTGTTTTGGACACTTTAAATATGATATTTGTGGTTCTAAATGAAACAATATCAACCAAGAGAGCTTATCAGATCTCAGAGACACCCTGTATACTTTATATGATACATAAGGTAAAGACCAAACTGTCTACAAGTATAACATTAAGTTATTAAAATAAAACTAATTAATATTGGGCAAGTGCTTATGTTTGTAATTACAGTATGTAGATCTTTTAAAATTGGCTGTAGTATTAAATAGTATAACTGTACGAATTATCTAAGATTATATTTGTGATTGATTTAATCATCTGTTGACATCAAATCAGTTCCAGGCATTGAATCAACCTTTATCAATTAATTTTTTTGTTTTGTATAATTTGTGAAAATATTACGACAATATTTCATCAGAATGTGTAGTTATGAATTATATATATTGGTTTGTTTATACTAAATAAACCTCGCAATTTTGCTTCGTAAAATAGCAATTGTGTTGCTACGTCAAATGTCTTCTTACAGTTGTAACTGTGTTGAGGTCGCTGGTATTCCAAGCAATCAGCCCAGGAATGTTGCAACTTAACTGAGTTACAAAGTATTGTTTGTTCGTCAGTTTCTATTTTATTCTAACTTGAGAAGTAGGAAAAAATATACATCGATATTACTGATAAAATATAATATGGTATTGTAAAATAATTCTGAAAACAATTTACACAACAAGATAATCACACTTTAATTTCGATTAAATAACCAAAAGGCAGCAGTATAAAAATCCTCATTTTTAGCTGATTAGTGTGGTATGTGGTGTGTAAATTAAAATAATTTTTTTTCATTTCAAAAACAAAAACCTGGATATTTATGCTAAGTTATATATTAGATTAGACACTAACAGTATGCTTTCTTAATCGTTTATTGTATGAAATGTGAAAAGTCAAGAATGTACAAGCCTGTCTCTATTACCTAGTTATATTTTCCCCTTCAAAATATATTTTTTTAGTGCGTCATTCGGCTAAAGAAAAAGGTTACTTCTAATATCAATGACATAAACTTAAATCATATAAAACATACTTATCATACAATTAAGAATCAAACACATTAATCATATGTATTTTATGGCTAAAAGAAGTAAAATGGATCAACATTCCTATAAATAGGATATTTTGATTTTGTCACCGCGTTTTATATAAAACTCTGTATTCTCCAGGTATTCTAATAGAATCAGGTCAAAGTTTATGAATAGGTTACACGTGATCCAAAAAATACAAAGCAAATATAACGCTATTCAAGTGTTTGTAACTTTTATAACATTTACTTTTTATAAATGTGAGTGTTATAAAATTGTATAACTAGTGCTGAACAGACCCACCTGTCTTCACAAGTAGCACCACACATCTCTGACATCATCTAATACATATGCACGGCATCATACAGATGACGTATTGAGTTCTCCTGAAGTTGACTGTAACATTCCTTACACGGAGGTTGGTGTACGTATACTGGACACACCGACCTGTCTTCACAAGTAGCACCACATATATCTGACATCACCTAATACATATTCATGGCATCATACTGATGACGCATTGAGTTCTCCTGAAGTTGACTGTAACATTCCTTACACGGAGGTTGGTGTACGTACTGGACAGACCCATCTGTCTTCACAAGTAGCACCACATATCTCTGGCATCACCTAATACATATTCATGGCATCATACAGATGACGTATTGAGTTCCTCTGAAGTTGACTGTAACATTCCTTACACGGAGGTTGGTGTACGTACTGGACAGACCCATCTGTCTTCACAAGTAGCACCACATATCTCTGGCATCACCTAATACATATTCATGGCATCATACAGATGACGTATTGAGTTCCTCTGAAGTTGACTGTAACATTCCTTACACGGAGGTTGGTGTACGTACCGTACAGACCCACCTGTCTTCACAAGTAGCACCACATATCTCTGGCATCACCTAATACATATTCATGGCATCATACAGATGACGTATTGAGTTCCTCTGAAGTTGACTGTAACATTCCTTACAAGCTGGTTGGTGTATGTACTGAACAGACCCTCCTGACTTCACAAGTAGCACCACATATCTCTAACATAACCTTAACATATTCATGCCGTCATACTGATGACGTATTGAGTTCTCCTGATATTGACTGTAACATTCCTTACAAGGTGGTTGGTGTACGTACTGTACAGACCGACCTGTCTTCACAAGTAGCACCACATAGCTCTGAAATCACTTAATACATATTCATGGCGTCATACTGATGACGTATTGAGTTCTCCTGATGTTGACTGTAACATTCCTTACAAGGTGGTTGGTGTACGTACTGTACACACCGACCTGTCTTCACAAGTCGTACCCCATATCTCTGACATCACCTAATAAATATTCATGGCATCATACAGATGACGTATTGAGTTCCTCTGAAGTTGACTGTAACATTCCTTACACGGAGGTTGGTGTACGTACTGGACAGACCCAACTGTCTTCACAAGTAGCACCACATATCTCTAGCATCACCTAATACATATTCAAGGCATCATACAGATGACGTATTGAGTTCCTCTGAAGTTGACTGTAACATTCCTTACACGGAGGTTGGTGTACGTACTGTACAGACCCACCTGTCTTCACAAGTAGCACCACATATCTCTGGCATCACCTAATACATATTCATGGCATCATACAGATGACGTATTGAGTTCCTCTGAAGTTGACTGTAACATTCCTTACACGGAGGTTGGTGTACGTACTGGACAGACCCACCTGTCTTCACAAGTAGCACCACATATCTCTGGCATCACCTAATACATATTCATGGCATCATACAGATGACGTATTGAGTTCCTCTGAAGTTGACTGTAACATTCCTTACAAGGTGGTTGGTGTATGTACTGAACAGACCCTCCTGTCTTCACAAGTAGCACCACATATCTCTAGCATCACCTAATACATATTCATGGCATCATACAGATGACGTATTGAGTTCTCCTGACGTTGACTGTAACAGACCTTACAAGGAGGTTGGTATACGTACTGTACAGACCGACCTGTCTTCACAAGTAGCACCACATATCTCTGACATCACCTAATACATATTCATGGCATCATACAGATGACGTATTGAGTTCTCCTGACGTTGACTGTAACAGACCTTACATGAAGGTTGGTGTACGTACTGTACAGACCGACCTGTCTTCACAAGTAGCACCACATATCTCTGGCATCACCTAATACATATTCATGGCATCATACAGATGACGTATTGAGTTCTCCTGACGTTGACTGTAACAGACCTTACATGGAGGTTGGTGTACGTACTATACAGACCCATCTGTCTTCACAAGTAGCACCACATATATGTAACAGACCTTACATGGAGGTTGGTGTACGTACTGTACAGACCCATCTGTCTTCACAAGTAGCACCACATATATCTGACATCACCTAATACATATTCATAGCATCATACGGTGATTGCAATTAACAGCTGACAACGTTAACAGTGGCCTATTATGTAACAAATAGGCATGACCATAGTCCATTTTATGAAGCCTGTAACTATATATAAGTAATATACGGTCGGGTATACAAAAATAACTCAAGAATACAAATTTTTCAACATTGTATTTGATATTCGAAACCACCATAAAATTATTGAAGGTTAATATTATTATGCCTTTTCACTCTCCGCCCTCACAGCGATTGAATCTTCGCTGTTTGTAGGTAGGTCGTTGAACAACCACGACCGTAACACTACTGCTCCAATACATTTTAATCAAATTTAGATAAATAGATGAGGATGAAATTTATAATTATAAAGTCAGCCTCTCCAAATAACAACAAATACCACGCCATAAAATATAACATGCTCCTATAGAAAAACTAGAGTTGGCCTATATTTCACAATTCTGTGGCCATTTCGTTAAAAGTTTCTTTATGTATTCTAATTTTTATGTAATCCTATCCAAAAATACGGGAATTTTCCCCATTTAAGAATTTGAGTCAGCTTTACAGTTACAAAATACTAATGTTACATAAAATAATATGCAGTTTTAAAAAAACACCCTGTATATTTAGTAACTTTCATGGTGACACCATTTCGTTTATGTACAAGTGCTTTTTTTAAACATATGCAATAAAAAGGAATAAAAAATGGAGTTTGATAAATCCACATAATTAGGATCACATGGAGCCCATCTAATGCACTTTAATATATGTTTAATCATTTCAAAGTGTGAAGATTGAAAGTACATTGTATTTTCTGGATTTGATTGATTAATTAATAAGAAATCAATTAATATGCCATGATCGAAAACAGGTTTTGTAAACTTTTCGTAACTAAGATAAAGAGTATTTTACGTGAAGTTATTAACGAAAAGAGAAAGGAAAGGACATCTTTTATTTAGTTTTGTCATTCCAAAATGAAATATTTATGCTTCCCCGTTTTCATTTCAGCTTTTACAGCTGCGTATACCAGCAGAAAGAATGCTTATTTTATTCCAGGTTTTACGTTTATGAGCTGATATAACTGTAAAACTGATTCAAGCACTGGTCTCTGACTTTCTTTCACATGGAAAATAATATTTAGATAAGAACTACGTATTTATATGAATAACAGTTTTGTAAAGAGCCTAATTTTCACTGATAAAACCTTAAAATAATGTGCTTTCTGATATTTATTATTTTGTTTATGAATTAATTAATCCGTGACAAACGTGTAATATTATTTGTCCGTTGTTTTATTGTACTGTTTTATATCTACTATCATTAATATTGTTTTCTCTTCTACAAGGGTGTTATAATTCAAACAAATTTAAATTTGATTTAAATTTTAAATGAGATTTGAAATGAAAATTTTTCCATTGAAATGAAATGTTTAAATTTAATTGAATTTATTTTAACCAAGGATATGCAATAACAATGACAAAATAACTTCTTATGTAAAACTAAAAACTAAATTAAAGAGTTAAAAAAATTATTTGTACAGTTTTAAACAAGACTAATAGATAGTCACTTTACAGGTCTAAATAAAAATTCTCGATTGATGGAAGCAAACATAAATAAATCAACGTTAAAATAAAGGTAGAAAGTAATAAAATACAATAAGTAAGCAGTTAATGTCAAAGCAGTTAACGTCATCAACACAATCGAGTGATGATTCACTTCTTGACTTTACCAAGTATGGTGGGATCTAGCAGGCATTTTGTCGGAGGAAGTTAATAAATACTCAAGGTTTCACTTTTCCGACAAAATTCACAAGTGTGTTCATAAATTTTACTACAAAGATTTCATGATTATGTAAATTGGATTATCTATAAGTTCTGTACTTTTTACTGAACAAATGTTAGGTTTCGAAAAAACTCAAGTTTCAAAACGAATTTCTAAAACGAAAAAGAGATTTTTCTGGTAAATAAAGAATATCTTGAGAATTTGAGGCTCAACAATTTATTTCACAAATAACACTTTTATAAATAGCTCCACAAACTGAGCCTACTTCTGTACCATTTAGTATTGACATATAGTAATATCGCATACATTAATAATATACGTAACATTTCCTCAAATAAAAAAAACGTATTTCATATCAAAACTTAAATACACACTTTTTAAGACTGGTGTTAGGATAATATAGTATAGATATATGCGATATTGCTATATGTCAATACTAAATAGTACAGAAGTAGGCTTCGTTTGTGGAGCTGTTCATATAAATTTGTGAAATTAATTATTGAGCCGCAATTGTTAAGTAATATTTCCCCATTTAATTACAATATATTCTGTATTTACACATACATTAGTAAACATACCGTCAAAATCTCTCTTATGTTATCGAAATACCTTTTTAAGAATTTGTTTTAGTATCGAACTAACCTTTTTCCGATTTTTTGTAGGAAATTTGAGGCCATAGAGATATGAGCCAGTGTGTAAAGTGAACGAGCAGGTAGTTAAGAAATGCTTATAAGGGAAGGTAGTGAGTGGGAATTTCAGCGGGAAATGACTGGAAGTTGAAGATGAAAATGTGAACATGTTCTATTTGTGTGGGAAGTCAGGAGCCCATCTCAGATTACATCAACAGTAGTAAACAATGATAACAGTATTATTGCTAACAAACACGTATTTACTAATAATCTGTGTGAAGTCGGCACTTGAAGAAGTATGGTGGATTAGACGATAAAAAGTTAGTGTGTTGAGTTTATAAAACAATAATGAAACACATAAAATGATATAAAAATATGTAATCAAATTATATAAAATTTTTCTGTTTAACAGATCACAGTAGTATTTAAAACCTAATCGCTTAAAGTATTTTTTTTTTTTTTTTTTTATCATTCTGTTACTGAAAATTCTAGGTAAAATGTAGTTCTTGACAAACTTATTACAGCTTGATTATGCATATTTAGTTAACATGTTTTGTTATAAAAAGGCAATCCTTTTTATTTAAAAATAAAAGATCGTCAGTCCTTTTAGACCAGTAGTTATACATAAATTCAGCATTACGGCGTAAAAACATTCAACATTGTACTGGACAAAGTGAAGGAAGAATGGGAATGAAAGCTCAAAGAGGAAAATTAATGAAAACCAAATTCAGTGGAAAAATAAAATAGTTACAATTACCATGCCTAGATTTGGCAGATGATTTAACAATAGTAACAGATAACAAAGAAAATGTAATCAGACCAATTGAAATACAAGAAAAGTACGTAAAGAAAGTAAGTTTATTGATTTCATACGAAAAAACCAAATTCATACGAGCTATACAAACAAACAGAAAAACAAAATAAAAAATTACAAAATTAATAGGGTTACGAATTCTTAATAGCCAGGCACCAAGGCCTAAATAAACCAACAAGATAAGAATACGTCTCACAAAAAGACAGACAACATAACGGAAAGAAAGGATGTGGTATGACACAATGTCTATAAGAAAAAAATTTCACGAAACACAAAAATATGTTATACACCGTCATAAAACCCTCAATACTATATTCAAGTGAAATCCTATCACTACAACAAATAAAAAAGGAAAAATTAGAGAATATAAAAAAGAGGAAATAAATGCTATAGGAAAAACTCTTGTATCACGAGGACATAACACGGATACAGACTACTCTAAAACAAAATCGTTTAGAAATACGCAAACGTAGAACTTGGCATGAAAAAAAGGTGACTGAAATTATAAAAATCCTAAAAAATTTTAAACCCAACAAAATGGACCTCATTGATACAAAAACATTTAAAATCACAGTATCTGAAATTATAATAAACGTATGAGCAAATTTGATAAATGAGATTCAATACCAGCGAAAATAATTTTAATACCAAAAAATAAGATGAACATTGTCAGAAGAAGGAAAAGAGCATTATTTGCTGAGAGAATGAGATCATATTAGAAAAACAGAAAGAAAGAAAGTAAATATTGATTCAATTGCTTATGGTTTTCCTACAAGTGAAAATACGTCTATTAATAACTATAACACTTTTATGTAGTTTTGAATTGATGATTTGTATTTATTGACATTGTTATTTCTACCATTAATTATTATATCCTTAGAATTTCTATAAAAAAGTATAATTTGTTATTCAACTTGTCAAAAAATAATTTATTATTGTTGGTATGTTTGGAGTATCGTAAAATTACAAATCGTCTCTCCCATATAACATAAAAGCACAATTTGATGAAACTTGTGTGTTTGTAATGGTTTACTGAATAAATAATAATTGTTATACATTCAAGTCTTTAATTTAAATAATGTCATTAACAAAATTAAATAGACATTTCCTAAGACTAAAATGTTTTAATAGTTAGTATAACAGTAGAATTTATAGTCAATGTTTTTACTTCAATCAGTTCTTTGACTGATTAATACATATACCATGTTAATTTTAAAAATATATAATAGATTTCTATAAAGTTATGTACAACAGATTGGACATTATATGAGGGAATGAAACTGGTAATTTTTCATCGATAAAGAATTAAATGTTACTCCATGTAGTTAAACCATTATTGCTAATATCAGTTCATACATTTTCATTAGAACAACATTACATTCTTCTATATACAGGGTGTATATAAATATGTATAATAGGTGTAATATTTCTTCATTATTAGCTCTAGAGGATTTCAACATTACAAATTAAATTGGGAGCTAAAAACCAATTTTTAAAGTTCTTACTTTAAAATCTACCTCCTCCATTGGACTCCACAAGGAGTCAGTAGATAAATTTAAATGTAAACAAAAGTTGATATGAACAAAATTTTTAAGTGCCGGTCGAGCAAAGAAAAATGCCACAAACTGCATTTCAAAAGCTTAACATTGATCCCAGTGATATAAAAACATTTCAAAACAATAAGTATTTTAAATGAGGAATTCCTATTTATTTATACATTAATGGGTTAATTGTTGATATTTTTGGATTAAGAGACCCAAATGTGTCCTTTTGTTAATGATTTCTAATTTGGAAATTCCTACCTAAACAAACCCAGAACAACTACACAAAGTGAAATAAAACTTACCACTATCTGTTCAGTGATTGCAGAGATTTCATGATGAGTCAGTTTTTAATTTATATATTAAGATTTTTCTGAATGATGTGCTACAAATACGTTTTGTGCTGGTTATGTTTTTTATAGAAAATTTACAAGATAAACATGCACGTGTAATGCAGCATTGGCGAATGTAAAACGTAACACATGCATCTAGTTTATGCATATATTAAGTAAATGTTTTGCCACACGTTCTTATTTTTTACTACTTTATTTGTTGTTTTTTTTATATAGAAATGTACAAAAATGTGCATAGCAATTAGTGTTGAATAGTCAGTTTCAAAACATAACGCATGAATTTTAAAACAGCATGACCACTACATTTGCACTTCTGTTTTGCCTCTACATCAAATCGAAAACGGTACATAAATGTACATGAGTAGTACAGGACTTTTTACTATTTAGTTTACTGATATCTCGAGTGTGGATTCTGAAGCCATATTTCAGTTCATTCTTCCCTTTCTAAAAGAAACGACAAACAGACCCAGCCCTTCGTATAAAGCGACAAACAGACCCAGTCCTTCGTATAAAACGACAAACAGACCCAGCCCTTCGTATAAAACGACAAACAGACCCAGCCCTTCGTATAAAACGACAAACAGACCCAGCCCTTCGTATAAAACGACAAACAGACCAAGCCCTTCGTATAAAACGACAAACAGACCCAGCCCTTCGTATAAAACGACAAACAGACCCAGCCCTTAGTATAAAACGACAAACAGACCCAGCCCTTCGTATAAAACGACAAACAGACCCAGCCCTTCGTATAAAACGACAAACAGACCTAGCCCTTCGTATAAAACACTGAATACTCAGTTCAACCCACCATAAACATTCGTGCAAATAACATTTTGTCACCTCTCAAGTTTCACATATTGGTCCCCGCACCTTTCACATATACAGGACCTGTAATAGTGTACATGACCCTTCCACTACCCTACCAACAATATGATGATTATATATATACTACTACTTCAATATAACTGTTTCGCATGTAAAACTCTACAACATATATAATAAAAGTGTCTTAATAATGTGTTTTATTTACTATAATTATTAATATAAATAGTATTACTAACCAAAATGGTTATTCTAAATATAAATAAACATGCATTGAAGTAAGAGTAACAAGATGGTTTCATTGCATAATTTGATGTAATATAGACGGTTAGTTGACAGTCCATCTTAGTGTCAGTGACATGTATACAGTCCCATCTCAGTTAGTGTCAGTGACATGTATACAGTCCCATCTCAGTTAGTGTAGTAACATATGTGACATATATATACAGTCCCATCTCAGTTAGTGTAGTGACATATATATACAGTCCCATCTCAGTTAGTGTCAGTGACATGTATACAGTCCCATCTCAGTTAGTGTCATTGACATGTATACAGTCCAATCTCAGTTAGTGTCAGTGACATGTATACAGTCCCATCTCAGTTAGTGTCAGTGACATGTATATAGTCCCATCTCAGTTAAAGTCAGTGCCATGTATACAGTCCCATCTCAGTTAGTGCCAGTGAAATGTATACAGTCCCCTCTCAGTTAGTGTCAGTGACATGTATACAGTCCCATCTCAGTTAGTGTCAGTGACATGTATACAGTCTCATCTCAGTTAATGTCAGTGACATGTATATAGTCCCATCTCAGTTAGTGCCAGTGTCATGTATACAGTCCCATCTCAGTTAGTGTCAGTGACATGTATACAGTCCCATCTCAGTTAGTGCCAGTGACATGTATACAGTCCCATCTCAGTTAGTGTCAGTGACATGTATACAGTCCCATCTCAGTTAGTGCCAGTGACATGTATACAGTCTCATCTCAGTTAGTGTCAGTGACATGTATACAGTCCCATCTCAGTTAGTGCCAGTGACATGTATACAGTCCCATCTCAGTTAGTGCCAGTGACATATATATACAGTCCCATCTCAGTTAGTGCCAGTGACATGTATACAGTCCCATCTCAGTTAGTGCCAGTGACATATATATACAGTCCCATGTCAGTTAGTGTCAGTGACATGTATACAGTCCCTTCTCAGTTAGTGCCAGTGACATATATATACAGTCCCATCTCAGTTAGTGCCAGTGACATGTATACAGTCCCATCTCAGTTAGTGTCAGTGACATGTATACAGTCCCATCTCAGTTAGTGCCAGTGACATGTATACAGTCCCATCTCAGTTAGTGCCAGTGACATGTATACAGTCTCATCTCAGTTAGTGCCAGTGACATGTATACAGTCCCATGTCAGTTAGTGCCAGTGACATGTATACAGTCCCATCTCAGTTAGTGTAGTGACATATGTGACATATATATACAATCCCATCTCAGTTAGTGCCAGTGACATGTATACAGTCCCATCTCAGTTAGTGCCAGTGACATGTATACAGTCTCATCTCAGTTAGTGCCAGTGACATGTATACAGTCCCATCTCAGTTAGTGCCAGTGACATGTATACAGTCCCATCTGAGTTAGTGCCAGTGACATATGTGACATATATATACAGTCCCATCTCAGTTAGTGCCAGTGACATGTATACAGTCCCATCTCAGTTAGTGCCAGTGACATGTATACAGTCCCATCTCAGTTAGTGCCAGTGACATATGTGACATATATATACAGTCCCATCTCAGTTAGTGCCAGTGACATGTATACAGTCCCATCTCAGTTAGTGCCAGTGACATGTATACAGTCCCATCTCAGTTAGTGCCAGTGACATGTATACAGTCCCATATCAGTTAGTGCCAGTGACATGTATACAGTCCCATCTCAGTTAGTGTAGTGACATATGTGACATATATATACAGTCCCATCTCAGTTAGTGCCAGTGACATGTATACAGTCGCATCTCAGTTAGTGCCAGTGACATATATATACAGTCCCATCTCAGTTAGTGCCAGTGACATGTATACAGTCTCATCTCAGTTAGTGTCAGTGACATGTATACAGTCCCATCTCAGTTAGTGCCAGTGACATATATATATACAGTCCCATCTCAGTTAGTGCCAGTGACATGTATACAGTCCCATCTCAGTTAGTGTCAGTGACATGTATACAGTCCCATCTCAGTTAGTGCCAGTGACATGTATACAGTCCCATCTCAGTTAGTGCCAGTGACATGTATACAGTCTCATCTCAGTTAGTGCCAGTGACATGTATACAGTCCCATCTCAGTTAGTGCCAGTGACATGTATACAGTCCCATCTCAGTTAGTGCCAGTGACATGTATACAGTCCCATCTCAGTTAGTGCCAGTGACATGTATACAGTCCCATCTCAGTTAGTGCCAGTGACATGTATACAGTCTCATCTCAGTTAGTGTAGTGACATATATACACAGTCCCATCTCAGTTAGTGTCAGTGACATGTATACAGTCCCATCTCAGTTAGTGTAATTGACATGTATACAGTCCCATCTCAGTTAGTGTCAGTGACATGTATATAGTCCCATCTCAGTTAGTGTCAGTGACATGTATACAGTCCCATCTCAGTTAGTGCCAGTGAAATGTATACAGTCCCCTCTCAGTTAGTGTCAGTGACATGTATACAGTCCCATCTCAGTTAGTGTCAGTGACATGTATACAGTCTCATCTCAGTTAGTGTCAGTGACATGTATATAGTCCCATCTCAGTTAGTGTCAGTGACATGTATACAGTCTCATCTCAGTTAGTGCTAGTGACATGTATACAGTCCCATCTCAGTTAGTGTCAGTGACATGTATACAGTCCCATCTCAGTTAGTGCCAGTGACATGTATACAGTCTCATCTCAGTTAGTGTCAGTGACATGTATACAGTCCCATCTCAGTTAGTGCCAGTGACATGTATACAGTCCCATCTCAGTTAGTGCCAGTGACATATATATACAGTCCCATCTCAGTTAGTGCCAGTGACATGTATACAGTCCCATCTCAGTTAGTGCCAGTGACATGTATACAGTCCCATCTGAGTTAGTGTCAGTGACATGTATACAGTCCCATCTCAGTTAGTGCCAGTGACATATATATACAGTCCCATCTCAGTTAGTGCCAGTGACATGTATACAGTCCCATCTCAGTTAGTGTCAGTGACATGTATACAGTCCCATCTCAGTTAGTGCCAGTGACATATATATACAGTCCCATGTCAGTTAGTGTCAGTGACATGTATACAGTCCCATCTTAGTTAGTGCCAGTGACATATATATACAGTCCCATCTCAGTTAGTGCCAGTGACATGTATACAGTCCCATCTCAGTTAGTGTCAGTGACATGTATACAGTCCCATCTCAGTTAGTGTCAGTGACATGTATATAGTCCCATCTCAGTTAGTGTCAGTGACATGTATACAGTCTCATCTCAGTTAGTGTCAGTGACATGTATACAGTCCCATCTCAGTTAGTGCCAGTGACATGTATACAGTCTCATCTCAGTTAGTGTCAGTGACATGTATACAGTCCCATCTCAGTTAGTGCCAGTGACATGTATACAGTCCCATCTCAGTTAATGCCAGTGACATGTATACAGTCTTATCTCAGTTAGTGCCAGTGACATGTATATAGTCCCATCTCAGTTAGTGCCAGTGACATGTATACAGTCCCATCTCAGTTAGTGTCAGTGAGTATTAGTTGGGGAATATTATCATATAATATAGATGTATAACAGTTTGACATCTCATATGGCTGTAGTTAATTAAATGGTGATTAGTGTTCATTGAGAACCACTTAATCGTTATAACTCTATAATGTACTGAATATAAACTCATCAACGGATGCAAATGGTTTACCATATATCATAGTCATTCTATAGAAATATTTATAAGAAACATAACTCTAGTTCCAATTTAAAGACTGTTTTTAATTCCACTATTTTTATATGCAGTATGTTCACCGATAATTTTCTAATTGAATACAGTATTTATCTCAGTAAAGTTTTATGAATAATAATTTCATATTATTATTTTAGAACTATTTTGTATGTAATCATGATTATGTAATGTTTAAGACTATCCTAAAAATGTAGTAATAGACATCAATGATCTTCTATTACTACATTACTACGTATTAATTTTTAAAGCTGATTTTAATGTAGTTAATATATTGAAATTTATTCAGTCAATATATTAACTACATTATTTATGGTATAATTGTAAACATTGCATTAGTTTAGGCATTATAGAAGTTTATCTTAACCATATAATAATAAGAAATATGTGAAACAAAATTATTACGTGTTCCAATTCTTTGTGGAGTGGATTTAATTAAAATTCACATTAAACCATTTATCTTACACACACACACGCACACAGAGTTTGATTGAGTTTTACTTTTATAATGACAATACATACATCAGGGTGATTGAAAGGTAAGTTGCACCACCCCCCTTAATGTTTTGTTATTTAAGATATAAGACATCTGTTTCCAGCAATCTTACTAGCTACAAGGAGCTACACTAACAGTGATAGTTTTCAAATGTTTTACCCTCAGGGTAAAAGGGTATGGGGTAGCTCAAAATGTTCAAATAGCAGTTATAGTCTTGTAACATTTAATTTTAAAGTTCTCAGTTAGCCAATAAAAAATACAATGAAAGATTTGAAATCCGAACACGCTACAAGAAATGGCAACTTCTCAAAGTTTGACCATCAGGAGAAAGAAGGTGTGGTTTAACTAAACATTTTTAATAGCACTTATAGTCTTGTAGCATATCATGTAAAGGTATTGGTTGGCTAATAAAAATACACTTGATGTTTGAAATTGTTATATTATATTTGTTTAGTACGTACTTTACTCAACTTAAGAGGAAGTATTCTCGACATCATGATGAATTATTTAAATCATTAAGGAAGAAAATAAAGAATAAAATACAAGTAGCACATGGAAACTACATTTCTTCTGTGGAGAACAACATAAAATTGAATGCCAATAATTTCTGGTCTTTTATTAAGTCAAGACGAAACAATGACTACTTAAGTGTAAGTGAGTTTAATAGTATGTCTTATTTTGATAATACATACGCTAGGGATAAGTTACCTGATGCTTTTGCAAGCTACTTTTCATCTGTCTATGACCCTCAACCCTCCAGTTATAATGTTGCCCAGTTTAGTAGTAGTGTATCTTTAGATAATTTTGTTATATCAAGTTTTAATTTTAGGGATGTAGTGAGTGCCATAAGAGAGTTGAAATCTAAAAGGTCGTCAGGTCCAGATGGTATTCCAGCGTACATTGTAAAAGGTTGTGGTGAAATTTTAGCAGAACCGCTGTGTTTTATTTTTAATCTTTCACTTTCTTCTTGCGTTTTTCCTGATAAATGGAAGGAGGCCAGAGTAACTCCTGTTTTCAAATCTGGAGAAAAAATAAAAATAGTAAATTATCGTCCTATCTCTTTAATAAATTCATTTGCCAAGATTTATGAGCTTCTTTTGTATAAGCAAGTATTTGGCTCAATCAAGTCTAGGATTTCCCCAGAACAGCACGGGTTTTTACCCAAACGCTCTTCAGCAACAAATTTAATGGAGCTCTCTTTGAATATATCAGCTGAACTTGATAGTGGAGGTAGACTAGATGTAATATATACTGATTTCTCAAAAGCATTTGACAGGGTAAACCATGATATTTTGCTTCGCAAATTATTTCTTTTAGGATTTTCTTATGACTTTTGTCTTTTGATGGCGTCTTATTTAAAGAACCGAACTCAGTTTGTGTCAATTTCAAATATAAATTCTTCTGTGTATGTAGGCTCTTCAGGTGTTCCTCAGGGATCAAATTTAGGACCTCTTCTGTTTTTATTATTTATTAATGACCTCCCCCGCTGTTTTTCGGACTGTAAGTGTTTATTGTTTGCGGACGATCTCAAGCTGTACAGACCTATAAAGAACGACTCTGATGTTAACTTATTACAAAATTCCATAAATCAGTTGTACTATTGGTGTTCTACTAATAAATTAGAATTGAATGTAAACAAGTGTTTTGCCATGTCCTACTCACGGAAAAATATTCTTAATCCAAATGTTTATTTAATAAATAATGAACCTCTAAAAAGTCTTTCTAAAATTAAAGATTTAGGTGTAGTTTTTAACTCCTCTTTAAGTTTTAATGATCATGTCCACATGCTGCAGGCAAATGCATATAAACTTCTGGGTTTTGTCAAAAGAAATTCAAAATTTCTTCATGATACCGAAACAATTTTAACATTGTATAGAACCCTTATAAGAAGTAAATTAGAGTATTGTTCGGTTATTTGGAGCTCAATGAATTTAATGGAGTCTGGTAATTTGGAGAAAATACAGAACAAATTTCTTAAATTCCTATTTTATAAAAAGTTTAATTATGTATGCCCTTATGATACCCCTACTTCTAATTTAAGAGAGATGTTTTCAGTTAAAATGTTGTCCACAAGGAGAGAACTAGCTTCAATTAGTTTTGTATGTAAGTTGTTTAATAATTCCATTGATAGTCCGTATTTATTAAGTATCATAGGTTTACATGTACCACATCATATTTTTAGAGAGTTTAATTTATTTGCCTTGCCTAGATGTAGAACGGTTTCACATTATGATTTTCCGTTATATAAGACTCTAAGATTTCTTAATTTAAATCAATTTGCGTTTGATATTTTTAATGATAAGTTGAAGAGTATTTTAACGAAATGTATCAACCTTTTATTTTGAATTTACTTATGGAGAAGTATATGTATACTATGTGTAAATTTTGTATTTTACCTTAAATATAAAGAGTTCAATAATTTATATTGTGAATTGTAATAAAGTGAGTTTGATATTGTTTTTTTAGCTGCCAGCAGTTTAGTTTAGTATGATTGTTTAATTTAAGAAGTTTAGGATTAAATTATGTTTAGTTAAGATGGCTGTTTTGGGAATATGTTAATTATTATGTACAAGAGTTTTATAAGTATCATGTCCTGTAGCTGTCATGTAAATCTGAAATAAATAAATAAATAAATAAATAATGAATCATAAGGAAGTTCAGTTCCATTTAGGGCTGCCATTTCTTGTAGATCTATCCTATTTTAAATATTTCAATGCTTTTTGTATTGGCTAACCGAGACCTTTAAAATTATATGTTACAAGATTTTACATGTTATTTAAAAATTATGAGTTATGCCCTCCCCTTTCCCAGAGGGTTAAATATTTGAAACTTATCATTCTAAGTGTAGCTAATTGTATCTAGTAAGATTGCTGCAAACAGATTTCATATTTCTAAAACAATAAAAAGGTTAGGGTGTACAACTTACTTTTCAATCACCTTGTATATATACTTTTGCAACTCATACGGTTAACAAAGTGTATTCAGTTCAAGACAAGCATTTTAAAAAACTTCCTTGAACTTTATTTTTTGATTAATGTTAATTTAAATACCATATCCTTTATATAATGTTAATATTAAAATATATAAATGTTAATATCATGAACATATAAAACATTTTTATTCCATAAACGTACGTAAACAATGAACTCAGAGACAGGACCTCTTATCTCCTGGTGATGATTAAACAGTGGAGTTGAACTAGAAGATGTTTGAGAAGATCTCAGCTGTATTTAGCAAAGTAAACTATAAGGCTGTAACGACACAGACGTTAAATACAACCCGTATATTTGACTTACACCCACGTATTCTCTCTGCTCATATAACAATGGCGGTGTATGTAAAGTTTACCAAGTAGGTGTTAGCTGATACTTGATTTACGTAAAGTAAACATAAACCGTTAGCAAATGGCCTGCGCACAGAGCATGTGCGACAGATTCAGCCCCCCAGGACTAACAGTCATATGTTTGTGGTACAGTCGTTGCTAGGAGTATAGTAGACCTTCCATAACAACAATGATATGGTAGATGCTACAGTGGTAAATCAATTTAGTTGTTCTGTTGGTTTAATTCTTAAAGGATAGAGTAATTATTGCCAATTGGGCCGATCTTTGTTAAATTTGTACTGAACGTGGTAAGTTTGAGTGTTATTAAAATATTTTACCATAATTTATATTAAGGTAATCGATTATTAAATTCATCGTTTTATTTACCCCCCTCCCCACACTTATATATGTTGTATAAGTGAAGCTAGAATATTCCATATGATTATAGTAATTAAATAGTAAAGGGAATACACTCGTGTTATAAATCCAATAACATCTCAATTTCTTATTTTTTTCTTTTTAATTCCCAAATAGGCCTAGTCTACTGCATAAATTAATATGGAAAGAGACTACAAATTTTAAATTGTACAAATAACTAGATTATAAATTAATCGAAAAGTCAATAGTAGAATGTGTATGGTTTAGTAACAACACTTTCGTTGCTGCGCTCTGAAGTGGTGACACTCGAGCTCCAAGTAGCCGGACCGCATAACTACGTCGCATCACCGTTTTTTTTAATTTTATCATGCAAAGAAGTGGAATAATATCAACATAAAGAGTGTCATTGTATTTGACATTTACTAATCACAGCTGTGGATGTTTTCACGTTAAAAAGACCTAGCTTACCCTAACTAGATATTACTATGAATAGGCGAAACTATCGGTGATACTTCGTGATTTTGGAGTTTCCCATGATTATTTAAAAAAAATAAATTAATTAAAAAAAGTAACAGTGGTAAATTATCATTGACATAGTTTGACTGGAGATAAATACAGATATTAGTATTTTTTATCAATTGTTTATTTCACATGAAATGATTTTCGTATTACGTTACCCTTATTTCAGAATATTATTTTGACTAATGTATTTATTATGTAATATTTAACGAATATACAAAATTTATAGGTATATTTCGATAGTGTGATTTAGGTTTCACAGTGACGTTTCAGCGTTATTATAAAAAACATAAATTATTATTTTCTTATTATTTTCTTTATTTACTTATTTTCTTATTTTCTTTATTTTCTTTACGTTACTTGTTTTGAATAGTAATATAGTAAAATACGTAAAAATAAAATAGTAAAATATGTTCTGCATATAATAAATGTTTAATAAACAATTTTCGTCAACAGACAATTTTACAATGTACTATCCTTACAGTTAATGTAGAAAATAATATTATTACAAAATAGCCTATCAACACTTGCACTCAACATTGTCACTTATCAACACTTGCACTCAACATTGTCACTTATCAACACTTGCACTCAACATTGTCACTTATCAACACTTGCACTCAACATTGTCACTTATCAACACTTGCACTCAACATTGTCACTTATCAACACTTGCACTCAACATTGTCACTTATCAACACTTGCAATCAACATTGTCACTTATCGCTTTTATTTGTGTCAATGTTTATTGTGTCTCCAGCATTCCTTTAATATACTTATTAGAAATAAAAATTTGTGGCATAGGGTTTACTGATATCTTATTACAAGATAACTTTGTCAAATATGTGTGGTTAGCACACAACATTTCCAATGGCTAATGGATATTGAAATAAGACGGATGGTGCATATTGACTGTCAATGGATGTGCACGCCACCGACTCCTTGTGTAGAAAGTTGAACACAACCATTCTTCTTGTATATAAGGGACGAATTAATGAATAAGCTTTGAATAATTAAAAAATAATTCTGTTAAGCTTTGCTGCGTTATAAGATTTAAAGAGTATGCTTCTCGTATTTAAATATCCTGCAACATTGGTTTACATACTAATTTTGAGGAGAAGGTTGGAAATAACAAAATCTCTGTAGATTAGAGATACAATCTTTCCGTGCAGTTAAACACTTTTAAAAAAGGATTCGTTTGTCATTAAAGTCACTTAAAGTCATTAGTTTGTCACTAAAAAATATAATTAATCATTAAATAAATAAATAGTATCGACAGAATGAATTATTTAAAAAATTAGTCACAAGAGGCATTTAAAATTACTGAAATAAAAACATGTAAACGATTATCTTTGATATCCCAAAGCCAATATGAACCATAAGGAATCGTCTTTTATCAAGGTATCTTGTATATATATTAAAGATATATAACAATAAATACATTACTCCAATTATCAGATAAATTTTACGTTTTGTTTACTTAGTGTAGCTCTATAATCAGTGTTAATCTTATTATCTTATATTTGTAAAACACGACCAAATCTGTACAACAAATTACATTTCATGCAATAAATCCTACAACACGTAATAAATTCTTATAATCCTTCCCCGGTAAAATTAAATCTTTACCATCTAGAAATCATGCTGAATCTCAACCATTGAAATGTAATTCCTCAATTAATAACTTAGTCGTTTCTCTAAACCGTTTTCCAGTTATTTTTACTTATTTATTATTGTTATCGTTTAACAAGGCCTTACATTACACTAATTGTTAATTGCTATTAAGTATCTGGCCAGGATTTTATTTGTGTCTCCATATGTGCTTAGAACATTGATACTACAGTTTGAATCATACTGGGGTGCAAATTAACTGGTACACAATCTAAGTAAGCTTACATGTGAGTTCCAAGATATCGAGGTCTGTAGTGCTCCTTGGCGGTCCTGGATACTACTTCTTGAAATCCAGGACTTTTATTACCTTTGTAATCCTGAACACTCTTCTGCATGTCTTCTGAAGTCCCCAGTTCTGTCTCCGGGATGGTTGACTGCCCTCAAATCACAACCATACATGTGACTTCCAAGATATCGAGGTCTGTAGTGCTCCTTGGCGGTCCTGGATACTACTTCTGGAAATCCAGGACTTTTATTGCCTTTGTAATTCTGAACACTCTTCTGCATGCCTTCTGAAGTCCCCAGTTCTGTCTCCGGGATGGTTGCTGATCTCAAATCACAACCATACATGTGACTTCCAAGATATCGAGGTCTGTAGTGCCCCTTGGCGGTCCTGATACTACTTCTGGTCATCATGGCTTTTATTACCATTGTAATTCTGAACATTCTTCTGCATGTCTCCTGAAGTTCCCAGTTCAGTCTCCGGGATGGTAGACCGCTCTCAAATCACAACCACATGTGAGTTCCAAGGGGCTGGTCTGAATTCACCATGGCAGTCTTGAAAACTACTTCTCATCTTGGTGGATTGTATTACCTTTGTAACTCTCAACATTCTTCTGCATGTCTTCTGAAGTTCCCAGTTCAGTCTCCGGGATGGTAGACCGCTCTCAAGTCACAACCATACATGTGAGTTCCAAGGGGCTGGTCTGAAGTGCACCGTGGTGGTCCTGGAAACTACTTCTGATATAAATGGATTGTACTTAAGTCACAACCATACATGTGAATTGCAAATATACTTTAACATTTCAATACCTCAAACCAACTTTCAATTACTGCAAACGATAAAATTTGCGTAATTGAATTTATTTACTAAAGGACTTTCACAAACATACACATTTAAAATCATACATTTTCAATAAAGCCTGTTTCGATCATTTTCAAATATTTGTCAACACCTACATGAATAACAAATTGTTTACTCTAATATAGTAAAAATATAAGTTTGACATTGTAATATATTCTGACTCATAAAATACATAACATGAAAGAATATTATGACAATTATGTGGCAACAACAATAATAACAGTGATTACGGGGTAACGGTATACAATTATAGCCACATAGATATTCAATTCGGTAAAGTGGATGTTGAAAAATGAGCACTCATCATTTGTCACTTCCGTTATCACTCTTTCTTTCATTGTCAGTCATTCACTTTAATGCTGCCTCATCAGTTTAGCCTCTCAAACGATCAGAGAGGTTCTATTCAAGCGCCTGAACCATTATATTAATGTAAATAAGGCAAATCAAAACAGAAAGTTTTACTCTCAAGTAATAAACCATGTTAAATTTTATTTTTAATATCAATAGCCACATTTTTAATACCGTAATAAAAAAGTATGCAAATAAAATCATTGTTTAGATTCAGGGATTAACGTTATAAGCTTTTGGTTAAGTTAGTCTTTGTTAAAATCACACAATTATTTTTTAATCAGCGCCTTCTTATTTATAAGTTAAAATAGTTATAAAACTATTCAAAACTAGTGTCATAGGCATTAGTGACAAAGAATACTTCAATAGAAATTAGTTATAATATAAGGGTACGTTTTATAATACAAACTTACGACTACTTTAGTTTTTTAATTGATATTTATGGTTAGTATCTATTTGAGGGCTCCTTTTAACTCTAGTTCAAAGTTTAACATGACTTAACTATAAAATATATTTTCAATTTTGCACACACGTTTTCAACATTTCAAGGATCAATTTGTGTTGTGGTGACACAAAAGTCAATTAGGCATAGACCATAATTAATTTCGCATTCTTAACGAAAGTTTTATTGGTGTGGTTGTGTCTTAATGTTTTTTAATAACAGATTAATTTTAATGTATTTCAGTAAATTATTTTAGTACATGTCAATATTTGTACAGTTTGAGTCAGTTAAACAAATTATTTTCTTTATTAAAAGTTGGACAAGTTTTTAGTACATTTCCCTTACTAATTTATCCCTTTTGTTATATATTTTAGGAAATAAAATTAAAAATACTCCATTTCTATAATAAATTTTTTATGAAATTTATATTTTTGAAGCTCAAGCAAGCTTTACCGCTCTTAAAACTACCACTGATTTTGGAAAACCTTGCATTGACTATGCAGTGTATATAAAACGATACACAGGTTGCTTTGTATAGCTGAATTGATATACGTGTTTTATTACTCAAATTACAATGAATGTTGTAATAAATTCATTTACAAGTACCATATTTTAATAAATTTTTTACGAAGAGTTTTTTTTATAGCATAGTTATTATAGGCTTAATTTTATTATTCTTTATTATAGTAGTTTACAAGGAATAATTACTGTTACGTTTTGAAATATATATATATTAAATAGCTTTGAAATAATTTCTGTATAGATATTTAAAATAATATTGTAACACGCCTAAAAATACATGTCAGCTATCAAATATGTTTATTTTTAGCTAAACGAGTAATCATTTATAATTATTCATTCAGAACTAAATGAAACGAAAAGTTGTGAACATAATAAATAAATAGTTGGTCGTTTAAATCCCCTCTACTCTCTACATAAAATACACTCTAAGTGATAAATTTGGAATTACGGAGCAATTCAATCTAAGGCGATGGCTGATACGGGAATATTGTGTTGGGTATTCATCTAAGTTATAGTCCGCCCCCAGAGTTTTCTCAGCCAAACGGTATCCTTCAGAATTCACTTCACCGGAATGGAAATAGAATTGGCTAAATATAAAATGAGCTGATACGTGTTTGATACTCACTTATATTAGAAATATGACTATTGGCCATGAGTGGTATTATTTAAGATTTTTATTTTATTTTTTCAGATGTAGAAGGTTGATAGATTTTCAACAATTTATATAATTTTCATTCAGTTTTTTTGAGGGTAAATAAAGTAAATCAAAAGGCCAAATCAGAGCAGTGGGCAAAGTTAAGTGGGGAGAAAGCACGTGATTAATGTTTTAGTACTTCAGAAAGTAGTAGATTTAAAGTTCGTATCGTCAAACACAGACAACCACATTCACTATGCTGTAAAGAATATTTTTAGTCAATTTATTTGTATGCCCATAAGTACTCTCCACGTCCACATCGCGACCCGCAATGACATGGCCTAATCGAGAGTTGAAGGCGCTACTGCGAATTATACACCACAGAAACAACACACAGTCTGCCTCTTTCAATGACTATTGTAACATTTTACATACAGAATTAACATTTTACAATATAATCCTATCGCTCAGTCTACATGGGATGCAAATAAATTAAAACTACATATAATTTAAAATTTTAAACTTTTAATTATGTAAGCAGTAGGGCCTAGTATTAAATAAGTATGAATTAAATTGACATGTTAATATTATTCATTATTATTACATTATTATCCTTGCTTAGTGATATTAATTAAAATGTTATAGAAAGCATAAAAATAAATATTTAAAAAAAATCTTCAAACAAAAATCACAATGTCCTTCAAATTTGTAATATGCAAAAAAATATACAATTGTAAAACTAATAAGATTTTTAATCTATTTGTACGTGTTACCGAATTACTTATACAAACTAAATAAGCTTAAAGTATTAATTTAAAAGATGTGAAATATGAAGGCGTTTGCTTTGCTATAAATTTATAAATAAAATAAGCATATAAACGTAAATGTTTAAAATTACCTATGCAACTTGTTATATTATGCTTATAAGGGTTATAATGCCATAATTATTTTACAAAAAGGGCTCTCTGTGCAATTTATTGTAAAATAAATATTTTACACATTTCTTTGTGTTACATATGTATTATCGATTTGTTTCAATAGTATTTGTTATTGCGGCAAAATTAACGCCTTCATAATCGGGACATACTGCCTCAATATACGGCTGTTCCACGATCTGGCCCAGGGGCCACGACGTCGGACGCGGACAGTATATTTAAAGGACTTGTGTGCGCCAGGACCTCTGTAGGGAAATGAGAGTTTTTCTCCATTGTTAAAAACGTATGACAGTATTACTGATGTATAAAACATCCAGTAGAGATAATCCTCCATTAAACAGTGGAGTTGGGACCCTCTGATGGGAATGAAAAAAAGCCTTACAGTAGTCACTGTATATTCATTACATATCCTCAAAATATGATTTACTGCTAATATGATTGAACTATCCGATTTATACATTTAAAGACAGTTCAGCTAACATAAATATCTCAACCTGAGACTCGAGGAGCATTGCCAAGGTAGTCACGACTCCCCTACAGGAACGTTAATCCTGGAAGGCCATTACGTTCCTATTTGGTCTTTTTTTACAGTACGAAGTAGTTTTTAATTTGAACTGTCTATAATCGTATTGGCTTCTTATTTAAAATATCTAGTTAAACGTTTTAATTTGCCTATTTATATTGAAGGAACTATTATGTAGAGAGAAGTAGCTCAAAATACAAGCCTATGTGAAGATAGTTACATTACATTTATAATCAATATTTTACGTAAAAAAATCTTAGAAAAATAAGTTTCAAATTGGACGTAATTATGAATGTGTAAATATGGAAGTAAGAAGGTTGGTAAAACCATTAAACAACAAATATTATGAGTAAATATCAATGGTATATTTAGTTCAAGTAAACAACATTAATACAAAAGACAATATCAATGTCTCGAAGGAAACTGTTATAATCCTTTAAAACTCGTACCACCAACAATCTTGAGTCACAATTTGTCCTTTGCAACATAAACGTTAAAACTATTGTAACTAGACAAACTTTGCTCGAGAGACACGATAGTTTGGATCCCTAGACCCAAGTATTCTCTTACAGTACTATAAAACAGCAATAGCTTTGGACTATATCTACTTTCTAGCTAATTAACGCAATGGAAAAATAATAAATTATTTCTTTCAATAGGCTGTATAGCTTTTAAGATTTTCCTAATAAGTTTATTTTACAATAAATAAAATACCAGAAGATTTAAGGTGGAATAATTATACTATAATTTAAAGCACAACATTTATAATTTAAAACGGAACAACCAAAATAAACATTATAGTCAATATATCCATTAAATGACCACCGTCCAACAACAAATCTCCAAAAATTTAGTGTAACATAATGAACCAATAAAATTCTGGTTTCGGTGATCAATAAATAAATTCGTAGTTGTTTTCTTTTATTTTCTATGACGATAGAATATAGATTTATTTAATGGTATTATTACAATATATAAGAAATTACAGTAAATAAAAATAAAAATAAACAGTTGATAAATTTATCACAATTAATTTAACTGTAATTTGTACACAAAAAAAAATCTAAAATATTTAATATAATCACGATGTACAACTGAAAGTGTTTATCATTTGATTAAAAGCACATATTCACTTGTGAGAGGCGAGAAAATATGTTGCGTATTTGGCAAGGCCCTTGTAATGTCAGACATACGTCAAGTAAATCTTCTGAAAATGGCTCAAACGTTTTCAACAAACTGTTTCACGTTATCATTTCCTGACATTAATCTTATTCACACTGTTACCCTATGTATCCTATTAAATGAAGGACACTCTCATTTATTTTATTTTATCATAATGACATAGCTACTAGGTTAATTATTTGGTTCATTCAACCTAGGAAGGAACAGAAACGGCTTGTAATAACGTAACGAAATATAAAAGCGTTTAAGTCAATTAGTTACAAAATCGTTTCGGAATTTGTAATAAAGCTCAATGATTTTCATCTTTAAGTAGGGGATTCAAAAATAAATGCTATTGTTTAGAGTAAGGCATGAAAAGAAAACTAAAAGTTGTTAAACTAAATATAATAAAAAAATAAATAAATTACATTACTTTATTTTTTATTACATTTATCAAATTATCGTAATTACTCATTATCAATATTGATAAGATACAAAAGAGATTTCATGAAAATTTGCAAAAATGACACTAATTAATAAAATAATATTATATTTTGGATATAACAAGAAATGTTTGGGTTTGTATTAGTGAACATTAAATTAATCACCAAATACACTTAGCAAGCTACTTTAAAGAGTTAAATAATTTAATCCAATACCACTGTATGTGTATGGGAGGGTGGATGGTTCAATAGCATTCTACGTGTATGGGAGGGTAGGTGGGTCGATACCACTGTATGTGTATGGGAGGGTAGGTGGGTCGATGCCACTGTAGGTGGGTCGATACCACTGTATGTGTATGGGAGGGTGGATGGTTCAATAGCATTCTACGTGTATGGGAGGGTAGGTGGGTCGATACCACTGTATGTGTATGGGAGGGTAGGTGGGTCGATGCCACTGTAGGTGTATGGGAGTGTAGGTGAGTCGATACCACTGTAAGTGTATGGGAGTGTAGGTGGGTCGATACCACTGTATGTGTATGGGAGGGTGGATGGTTCAATAGCATTCTACGTGTATGGGAGGGTAGGTGGGTCGATACCACTGTATGTTTATAGGAATGTAGGTGGGTCGATGCCACTGTACGTAGGCAGGTGGGTCAATAACACTGTATGTGTATGGGAGGGTGGATGGTTCAATAGCATTCTACGTGTATGGGAGGGTAGGTGGGTCGATACCACTGTATGTGTATGGGAGGGTAGGTGGGTCGATACCACTGTACGTAAGCAGGTGGGTCAATAACACTGTATGTGTATGGGAGGGTGGATGGTTCAATAGCATTCTACGTGTATGGGAGGGTAGGTGGATCGAAACCACTTTATGTGTATGGGAGGGTAGGTGGGTCAATAATACTCTACGTGTATGGGTCGGTCAATACCACTGTATGTATACGGGAGGGTGGATGGTTCAATACCACTTTATGTGTATGGGAGGGTAGGTGGGTCAATAACACTGTAGGTGTATGGGTGGGCGGATGGGTAAACCACTTAAGTGTAGAGTGGGTTATTATATTTACAATATCTTAGTACACATCTATACGTAATACTTTTAGTGGACTCTAAGGCCAATGATTTTTCTAAATATTTCTGGTTAAAAAAGGTTTCCTTATATGTGCATTAAATTTTAAACATTACAAATCATCAAAGTCTGATGCAATAAAAGTAAAATAAATTATTAATGGTTGATCATGAATTACATGCAATTTCCAAATACAGCACAGTATAAATATATCATACATTTAAAATCTGAATGGAACATATTTTAATCTGAGAGTTTTTAGATAAATTTTGTTGTTGTATTCCAGCTCAGTGCTAGGCGAGCGTTATCTTATTAACTCTGATATAAAAAACAAAAAAATTATCAATGACTATACTAGTTAGTCAACAATTTAAGATTGCAGTGAAATGAACATTTCCCGGTTTTAATTAGGGTCTTCTTATATATATTTCGTTATCCAGCCTTAATTAAAAACGTAACTGACGCCTGCCTGGGATTTTGCGACTTCAAAGTTAACAAATGACTGGACCCGTAAAACGAGCTGTAAAAACTGTCATTGACACTAAACAGCTCCAACAGATGGGACACAGGAGATGGACCTTTAACAACATTGTTTAATACCGGGTTAGTTAGGTGTCGTCAATGGTTAGGTTTAGTCAGAAGTAGAAAATAGTTCACTCAGTTGAAATAATGTTTTTAAATTTAAAGAGTACTGACATTTTTATTTTTGGGGATTAATCGGGGGGGGGGGGGCGACCCGGGCGGTCCAATTCCGATTTTGAAATAGCACAGGATTGAATCCTGGCATGTACCGGAAGTATTTGTCAGTAATGTACATCTTGTACTGTACTGGATCTCTCCTTTAGAATACTTTCCTTAACAAATTCTCACACAGATCAATAATCTACAGGAAACGGGCTAGTGCAGTAAACAAATCTTTCCTTCCATGGGTTCCTAACCATGACTTCTGACGATCCCACTATCCTTAATAAATAACTTCTTCTTGATATTCCCTTCTTCTCTTCAGCCCAAATAAATGTTTGGAGGAGTCCTTGCACCGGAGGGGGGGGGGCTATTTCGCTGATTAGACAGGTCAAAATCCAACTTTTGAATGACAAAGTACAGAGTGACAAAGTAAAGAGTGATAAAGAACAGAGTGACAAAGTACAGAGTGATAAAGTACAGATTGTACAATTTAGGTCGTTATATTTTAGATACACTGAAAAATAATTTATCAAGTATGTTATTACGTATAAACTATTGATTAGTTGGTGATTAACCTCTTTGTTTTGTTATTTCTTCTTTTTTAATTCTTTAGGTTAGTAGTTTTGTAACAATCGATGAGTCACCAGCTAGTAGCAGATTATCTGTTTAACACTAAAGTAATTTTCTGTGACAATAAACCATTTCACTTCATAAAGTACAGAGAGAGACAGAGTACAGAGTGACAAAGTACAGAGTGACCGAGTACAGAGTGACAAAGTACAGAGTGATAAAGTACAGAGTGATAAAGTACAGAGTGACAAAGTACAGAGTGACAAAGTACAGAGTGACAAAGTACAGAGTGACAAAGTATTGAGTGGTAAAGTACAGAGTGATAATATTGGGGATTTGACTTCCCCATATTTTACCAGATAGTTTGTTTACTGACATTGTTATTACCAACAAGCAAATAATGGAGTGTAATATGTGTTCTATCTTAGATCCATTTTCTGTCTATTTTAAATTATTACAAAACATACATATCCAAAAACGTTATAGATCTATTACTATTCAATGGTATGAACGTTGATATTAAATAGATAAATTGTACTGAACGAATTTGTATATCTAAGATTGTCAGTTTCACAAGTATTAGATATACTGTAGATTTTACAGGAATTTTCAAAATTTTTTAAGGTCACATAACAAAACTTTGTGATTAAAAGAATATATAGCAAATTATCTTCCTGAGAGCCAACATTTCAGTCATAAAACGTCGTGTTCTTATGTCATAGATAGTTAGGTATTTAAAAATGAGATATATCTGGAATTTTAGGAAAAAAATCCAAATTATTTTATCTTTAGATTTTTTAAAAACCTAGGTTTTTATAAACTCAAGTTTGGTGTATTTAAACAAACACAAATAATTAAGCTTTAATTGTAGGTATTCAACTTTTTGAGTACAACGTTTCTTTTATGCTCAACTTCCTTTTGAATTTCAGAATTAGATCTCAAACACTTTTTGAGATATTTAGATTTGTTTTAACCCATACAGACAGAAAACTAATAAACATAGGGCATGTGTTAAATTACGTTTGTTTTAGCCCAACAAACAATCCCTTAATGTATAGGTAGTAGAAGTTGGACTGTACATGGGCTAGCATGTGTGTTTTAGTGCCATTATGTAGAGTAAACATTGTACCATAACAATTCTAAAACATTTTTACTATAGTGAAATTACATTTAGTGAAAGAACATTGTACATGTATAACACACCTGCGCTAGCCATCGCCTACTTGAAATGATGTCTTGAATGTCCTAGCTAATTAATACATTGTAAATATTGTACATATGTTGGATGGAATAAAATGTATTATTATTATTATTATTATTATTAACAATAATAACTATTCAAATATTTTAACTTGATACATGATTTAGACTATCAATATTATGTATATTGTAGGTATATGCAGGAATAAAGGCTTCAACTTGAAGCATTTTGTATACCTTTTGTCATGTCCAGCCTTATCATTTATTGCTAGGTCAACACAATCAATCATTTGTATAAAATACAAATATAGAACCATATTGAAAACATTTTAATGATGGTGTAAGTGTTGCAGGGGATGTTCTTGGTATATAGCCTCAGTAAAATCATTTTTGTTATTTATTTAGAACAGGGGCCTTATCGATTTTATTCTGAAAATTTGTTTCGTAACAGATAAATAACTGAGAAACAAGAACATGGTAGTTTTTTTGCAGAAAATCTGAGATATTTACTACAATGAGGAATAAGGGAACAATATTTGTTATCGAAAACATAGCGTTGTGGGTACTCAGATTGTGTGGAATGTTGTCCTGATTTAGAAAAATTTAGTGTGTTAGCACTGGAAATGTTCCGGCTTTAGTAAGGTTATGTTTTGATAGGATAGGCTTACGTTGGACATTGTTAGGTTACGTTATGTTAGGGTTGATTAGGTTTTGTTTTATTCGGTTACTTCAGGTTATATTTGTTCGGTTGATTTAGCAAAAGCTAATCTAAAAACTAAATTTCTCTTAAGATAACACCCAAAAAAACGTAATCTAACAAACATTTTAAATCTAAACCTAATCAATACCCAACCTAGGCCTATCAAAATAAAACCTTACGAAAACCGGCATATTTACAGTGCTTTCATGCTTAGTTATAGTTCGATTGCAAACCTCTTGCCAAATTCGTAATCAGGACAAAATGTCATACAGCTCAAAACGCCATATTGAAAAAACATATATTTTTCCGTATTTCCATAAAATTCTTCTTTATTAGTTATTTATCTACTATGAAAAAAATGTTTATCAAGTAAATCAACAAGGCCTCTTTCTTAAAGTTCAACATATCGTAATAAAAGCTTATTGTTATTACAGAGTGTAGGAAGAGGTAAAACTTTACCGGCCACACAATATTGTGAACGTATAAATTAAAAATAGCGTCTATTATGATTGTAGATGCTTAATAAGATCTTTCATTTGAAAATTGAAAAAGTTATCAAGGACCAACTCTAGTAATAATGCAGAATTCTAAATTAGAGTAAATTTAACAAACAACAGAAACAAGGTCAGGTTTTGTATTCATTAGGAATACATTTTTCCACAAGAAAAAGAATTACATTAATAATTCTTTTGACTGGTTTTCTTGTGTTTTCTGTTAGGATTTACAATTTGTAAGCTCATACTAATAATATTAATTTATTCTTGTTTGTATGCTGTACCTATAATCCCTTTTCTCTTTTATAAATATAAATTATACTTTAATAAAAGTTACTGTTTTAATAGAAAATTGTAAAAACCACGCATTTGTACATTATTGTATTATAAGTAAGAATATTTAAACACAATTAATTACCGTTATTTATGTATTTAAGCTAAATCACTTTTTTCAACACAATTTGAACATCATGTCAAAATTTACAAGATAAATGACCTAAGATTTTACGTTTTACCGATGTACCTATCCAATTGATATAAACTGTAAAACACTAAGTAAAATTTTAATTAAATGACAACAGTAGATTATGTATCCTTAAACTGAAATTTCTTAATTTTTACAGTCCGACCTGTCAGCCTTTTGAAAAATGTTTTAAATTAATTGGGGTTTCCATTAACTTCCTGATTTTCATGATAGAACCTAATAAATTTCACAGTAGTTTCAAAAGTTTTCCATGAACAGTTAATGCTATGACCGAGCTTCACTTTAGCTCCTGATCAATACATATTCTAGTAATAAATTAAGTCCTGTATTGGTAACACTGCATCATATGATTTTAATGTAAAAGACCATAAATAATCCACACTAGTCATTCGGTATCATTATTCTACATTATAGTAAAACAAATGATGTACATTACATGACACTAACGTCAAAGAATTTATATAACAATAATTAATTTAAAATACTCAAATAAAAATAGAAATAATTTGATGCACTGAAATAAAACTGTTGATATGGTAAAACAAAATTCTACTGCGAACAAGGCTTAACTTACGAAACTATCAGAAATTGCACATATTTATCTGCAACAGGATTCTCGACTGGATAAACTACATAATTTTAAAGTTCATATCACGGAGTTTTTTTAAGTTATGAGTAGCCAATGACTTTACACGTGACTATTGTGTTGAACTCTAAACCTGTCAGTACTAGAGCAATAAAATACATATAATTTTGAAAGAGAGTGAATTTATTGAAATATATCAATGCTATTCAGAAAATCTATATTCTTCAATTACGCTCCAATCGTATTACTTTATTCACATATTCATGGAGAACGGTGTTAGCGTCAAGTTTATGGAATCATTGTATATAAAAGCATTTAAAAAGCATTATGTAGTCCGGTAAGATCTAAGTAAAATTATTACAAGCAACTTCTAAGTTTTATGCAGAAATTAGCAGTTCGTGTTGAGTTTCTGTCCAAGCGATGTCTAGAAACTTAGCGTCATCACTCATTTCAACGACTGGTAGTTGTGGGACTTTTCCAAAAGCTATTCTAAAATTTGTTTTAGAAGAACTCCTTCAATTAGCTTGTAAAATGTAGGTATGAGGGAAAAAGGACTGTAATTACTAGGCTTCAGTGTGATTCCGTTATTTAATTTAGAGTAAAATTATTATTGTTAGTGGTAAGGACAGATGAACATTTTTTAGTTCTTTATTAGTTTTATCTACAAGTGGTGGGGTTTATTCAACAAAGCAGAATTTTATAAGATAATTTATAAATTCTCAAAGAGTTTTTTTTTAGTCCGATAATAGTTGTCACTAATTGTTTTGCATTTGTTTTTTCATATATAGCCATCTGTTGGGTTTTTGTTAAAAACGATGGATTATTGTTGTCTGTTCAATTGGGAGATTAAATTTTCATGCGTTCTTGATTATCTAGTGATTTTTATACAATATTTGTTGAATGTAAGTATAAATGCTCGGTAAGTATAAATGCACGGGTTCCGCTGATACGAAGAATTATTTCATTTGCTGTAATTTCATTTAGATCAAGCTGCGTTGATTGCATTCCACATAGCCTTTGATTTATTTTCTGCGTTTTTCATACGGAGTCAACTTTCTTCCACATGAGTTTCATACGGAGGAGTTCCTTTGGCTATCAACTTTTCTGCACAACTGTCATTCAGAGTCCGTTCAAATCTATTAATAACTCTTAAATATTTCTTCTTTACCATACTGGCTTCTGGATCTAGTTTGAATTGTTGTTTTGGTTTTCTTTGTATATTGGATTCTCTCTGATGGGATGCTGAGTCTTGTCGTTGAAGGCTCTCTCAGAATGTTGGGTTTCACAAACACCATTCCAGTCCTCACAGTGTAAGTTTATGATTCGGAGGTTCTTCTTTACGAGATTTAACTTAAGACTGGAATGGTAAATTTTTAATTACAGTTAAGAATACCTGTATTATCCGAGAATGTGGCATTAATAATTTATTTATGTACTGATTTTGTCTGAGTTAGTGCAAATCTATTCAGTGAATGATTATGTTTGATATTTGATTCTTGTGGCCGGTAATTGGGCTCTATCAGTATTGTGAGACGTTAACGTTTTATTTTATTAATTTTATTAATTCGTTTTATTAACAAATTCTCTATTAGAATTCATAATATCGACATTTATATCCCCCATGATGATTGGGAGGTTTGTATGACTATTAGTTCTTAAAAGAAAAATGTTTTGTCAAAATGTCCATCAGGTAATCTATATGCTCCAAGATAGTATAAATAAACTGTACTTTTCCAACTTTATTTTTACAAGGGCTGCCTCAAAGTTAATGTCGTCATAGAAACGTGAAACATCGATATTTTCTGTTCAGTTTTCAAAATTCTGCCTGACGTAGATTGAACACAGAACCTCCCTTTCTGTGTTCGGTTCTGCTCTAATTAGCTTTGAGGGGGAAATCAGGAAGTACAGGAGAATGTACTTGTATGCTTATTAGGTTTGGTTTCAAAGCGTGTTCACTAAAAATTACTATATTTTGATTAATCTCTTCAGTGTATTTTACTAGGTATGCTTTAACGTCAGATAAATTATAAAATTAATCAGCCTTCTATAATTATTTTTTTGACTTTAAATTGCTTTTTACTTTAAAAGACCAGTAAAAAAATCTAAATATACTTCCTTCAATATTGTTATGGTGATGGAAGTAAGAAAATATAAAAGAAATCTACACATATCTTAAATAAATCAAATCTACAAGCATAGCTCGTGTAAAAAGCTATGTTTGTAGATTTAACTCTCTGATAATGTGTTTCATACTAATAGTCATTAATCACCAATCAGTAAAATATAAAATAAAATATTTAATTATCTGTAGCATGTGAAATTGAGTACTGTTTCAAGAGATTTACTGTATATGTTATGTGCGATTATTTATACAAAAAAACTTAGTAATATTTTAAAAAGTACAATAATTTTCAGAACTATACAATAATACTTGGTAACTGAAACATCTGTCGTCTTGCCTCGAAAAGTCAGCAGCATAAATCACAATTCAATTCGACTGCAAGTTATTTGTTCTGTAAAAGCTTTTGTGGTTTGAAAAATATCTGAAAGCAATTTTAAACTTTCAGAGAGAGGTTTTAGCTACAACACTTTTCATTTCTGTTGTCTCTCAAATTATTTTAAAACTTAACGCTTTTACTTATAATCTATTATTTTGAAAGTAAATACGACCACAACTAATTAGTTTTTGTTTCCAATGACCAGCCCCTTATTTTTATAATATTTACTGCTGTAATAAATGTTGGTTGTTTTATTTTGTGAACTATTTATTGAAATTTCCAACTAAAGCAGGGTGAAACCCAAAATAATCAACAACAGTATTTTGGAAATTATAGTTTTAATAGCTACTTTTCTCAATTAAATGTAATATGTGACACCCACCTTGCAAGGTACAATTAATTGTGATGTGACACCCACCTTGCAAGGTACAGTTAAATGTGATATGTGACACCCACCTTGCAAGGTACAATTAAATTTGATATGTGACACCCACCTTGCAAGGTACAATTAAATGTGATATGTGACACCCACCTTGCAAGGTACAATTAAATGTGATATGTGACACCCACCTTGCAAGGTACAATTAATTGTGATGTGACACCCACCTTGCAAGGTACAGTTAAATGTGATATGTGACACCCACCTTGCAAGGTACAATTAAATTTGATATGTGACACCCACCTTGCAAGGTACAATTAAATGTGATATGTGACACCCACCTTGCAAGGTACAATTAAATGTGATATGTGACACCCACCTTGCAAGGTACAATTAAATGTGATATGTGACACCCACCTTGCAAGATACAATTAATTGTGATGTGACACCCACCTTGCAAGGTACAGTTAAATGTGATATGTGACACCCACCTTGCAAGGTACAATTAAATGTGATATGTGACACCCACCTTGCAAGGTACAATTAAATGTGATATGTGACACCCACCTTGCAAGGTACAATTAAATTTGATATGTGACACCCACCTTGCAAGGTACAGTTAATTGTGATGTGACACCCACCTTGCAAGGTACAGTTAAATGTGATATGTGACAACCACCTTGCAAGGTACAATTAATTGTGATGTGACACCCACCTTGCCAGGTACAGTTAAATGTGATATGTGACACCCACCTTGCAAGGTACAATTAATTGTGATGTGACACCCACCTTGCAAGGTACAGTTAAATGTGATATGTGACACCCACATTGCAAGGTACAATTAATTGTGATGTGACACCCACCTTGCAAGGTACAGTTAAATGTGATATGTGACACCCACCTTGCAAGGTACAATTAAATTTGATATGTGACACCCACCTTGCAAGGTACAGTTAAATGTGATATGTGACACCCACCTTGCAAGGTACAGTTAAATGTGATATGTGACACCCACCTTGCAAGGTACAATTAAATTTGATATGTGACACCCACCTTGCAAGGTACAATTAAATGTGATATGTGACACCCACCTTGCAGGGTACAATTAATTGTGATATGTGACACCCACCTTGTAAGGTACAATTAATTGATGTTATTTAAATTGAATTAAATTAAGATAACAAGATAACCTAACTATTTATATTTGTTTCAGCTGTTTGTAAAAATCTTAAACATTTTATTGCAGATGTATATCTTACTTTATTTATTGTGATTCGTTTTAGAAACTGTAGTTTTTAAAATGATAATGTGCAGTTTAATCCAAATATAGCAATCTATTGTTAATATGTAAGGCATACCTTTTTATAAACTAAAGAAATTAACTGATAGCTTATTATAAGAAAATATTTTAATTTTAACTAATATTTAAGTGTAACAAATACACTGTGTTATCAGTTTTACAAATGTTAAGAGTAACATTTCAATAGACATATTTTACTATAGTATCAGAAGATTGATTAAATATAACAATAATAACGTTAAAATTATAGATATTGAACATATGAAACTTGTTTACAATGAACATGTAATTAACAATATTTAATAATAATATAAGTCATAATACGCGAAGAAGAAAGAAAAAAATAACTGAAACTAACTTTAACTGGACTGGATATGAGCTGAGTTGCCTTTTTCAACAGCTAATTGCTGTATTTACGAGACTATAACAAAATATAAGAATAACAGTTCAGCAAAACAATGATTAATGTTTTCTTTTAACAAAGAAGATTATTATATACATTTATAAACTGGTTCCATATATGACACCGACTACTCTGAATCACGTATTTTCAAAAATATTTAATTAAATATAAAAGTATTCAGAATGTTATAATTGACTTTATGCTAAATAAATAATGGAAATAAATGCAGTAAACCATTCGTGTGTATGTTTATTATTTTCAATATTTTAAGAACTTCTGGAATAGAGAATCAAATATAAATATCTATGTTGATGGTGAAGTTAATTAATTTAAAAGTAAAACAATAGTATTAATGCTTTTTTAATGCATAATATTATTTTATTATCTAAAAAGTAAACCTTTCTTTAATGGACTTATCATGTTTTTGGCTGTATGTTTTCAATACAAAACCGTGACATATATTCAGTAAGCTGAAGATAGTATTTTTATAGCAAAACATAACGTACTAATAATTTCCAACAATCAGTTTGAGCTGTCTGACGAAATACAGTAAGGAATAAAGTCGTACAGTTTGTTAACGTATAGCTCGGGACTATACAACAGTGGCTACTGAAGTAAGTTACTTTTTTGTTTAAAATAAATTACTATACTTTCATATTTAAAATATAAATTTAAAAAAACTTGTTTTATAATTACTTATTTGTTCAAATCATTTGAGATGAATCCATTACCAATGTCAGCTACTTACTCTAAGAGTACTCATATTTCATCTCACTCTAAATCAGAGAATATCTGAACGTTGGAGTCACGTTTTTAATTAAAGCTGGATTTGCGATCTCAAAGTAAATTCGAGTTAACAAACAAATCCAAAACTCCCACGTTTATACAAGCAGTGACCTATTGCCATACGCGTGTCATTTCTATTAAACATTTATTTACTAATTGCATATCCAACGTTAAAACAACATTTAACGAAATTTAAAAGTATAACATTTTTTGTAGTTATGAACATTCTGTGCAAATAATTCATTTAAAAACGAAAGAGAGGTAAATAACATTGAGGTAAAATAAAGAATAGCGTTTAACAATAACACCATGCTTAGGGTAACTGGTAGGGTATTACAAAGTGTGGAATGTAAGTATTGAAAGTAAGAATGTAAATTGAGTGTTTCCTTGGTAATATGTCATAGGGTTAAATTACACAATAAATACAACTATGGACATATACATACATATGATGGTAAACTAAACTATGGTTAGAACAAATTTAACATAAGTTGGTGAATCTGGCAATACTCTACCATTCAAACCATTAAGAATTCTACAATTAAAAATTTGGCGTTAGAAAAAAATCATGTCAGCCATATTGGAAAATGATGGTTATTTAGAAAAATATTACACCTACATATTTTTAATCCTCCCCAACAAACAGAGGAATGTTCCCCATTTAAGTTTGTTGCCAGTTTTACAGTTTACAAGATCCCAATGGTGGCATATTAAAAAAAACACTCTGTATATTATCGATTAACTAAAATCATAGTTAATCGATATATTGATTGTAAGGTTTTGTAAGAGTATGGAGCATATTCTTCATAAAGAGTTTGTTTTTTTTTTTTTTTTTATTGATATTTCTAACCAAATTATATCATATGGTTAGATAAATAAACTATAAAATATGAGATACATAAGTAAAGTTGACAACAAAACTAATTTAATAAGTCATCAGATATGTAAATTTGAATTTACTACAAAGGATTGACGTAAATTGTTTGATATATTTTGGCGAGTAGGTAATGGTTCATTTACGAACAAGGTGTGGGACTCTTTTTACTAAACTACCCACTGAAAACTCACTCTTCTACTAATATTAGCCTGGAACCGTTTATCACATTACTTCGGGCTTATTTGTTTCTACAGTCTAAGTCGCCAAGTTAGCGGTCTGGTTCTGCCTTCTTTTTCTGAAGTATGCCCTCAACATACCCGGGTTATCGGCTTCAGTTGTCTTCCCTTCAGAGCATATTATGGCATAATCTTGGTCGAAGTCAGGTCCCAAGTGGAACACTGGGAAAAAGTGTGCTCCGCTGTGTCCTGGTCATCAGGTCAGTATATGCATTTAGGCCTCTCTGCCTTCCCCATCTTGTGCAGGTACGAGCGGAAGTATCCATGACCATAGAGAATGTGGGTCATGAAGTACCCGATCTCCCCATGACTCCAGACTCAGAACGAACGGCCTCACACTTCTGTCAAAACAGCCTCTATGTCGGCCCCCAAACTCCTTAGCTAGATCGCCTTTCGCTCCGTAGCGAGAAAATTATAGAGACGACACTGGCAATCACCAGGATGTCCAGCTCAGAGACTGTGTGATAAGCCGATACAATCCAAAGAAGTCCCTGGCGTAGTTCGCGGGAAAGCCGATTCTGGGAAAACCCTTCCACAGAGCGTGGGCCCAGATCTCCACTCCGTACAGAAGCACGGACTGGCCCTCATGAGACTGCTAAGAACAGTAACGCTCTTTGCACCTACAACGGCGGTGCAAACTATTTGCTCGTTGACGCCTATCTTGGAATCGGTCGTGATGATAAGGTACTTCTCAATCAGCTATGTCTCTAACTCCACCTTTTCTACTCACACATGGAAGATAGTATTTATTCACTTCTTGGTAAGTACCACGATCTCTGCCTTGTCGAGAGTGAGAGTCAGACCATGATCCTCCACCCAGCTGTTCACTGATCACAAGGCCATATTGAACATGAGTTTGGCCCGATCGATGGTCCTGCTATAATCAACGTGGTGACATTCTCAGCACACCCGACCAAGTTGGTCTCATCTGGCATCTCAGCCCTCTACAAGCTGTCGTTTGACATGTTCCAGAGATCGGGTACAAAAATCGAATCCTAGGTGGTTCCCCAAGTAACAGGTACACTACGACGGTCATTCAGTGTCGTACAGCAAGGCACTATCCATCGGATATGCGTAAAGTATGCGCCACAGGTAGGAAGGAACTTGGAAGGTGTGCTCCAGTACCCTAGCTGAGTTCAAGTGTGACGGTGCGAATGCTGGCTGTGTGGTGATACAGCTGCAGAGTATATATTATGTAAGTGCATCTTAAAGAGGACATGTTTTATGATTACATATATCTAAACCCTCCGTTTGGAAAAAGCCTTGAAAATTACCCAATGATATTTTATTGGTATGCATTTTGGTTTATGATTTTTGGTAATCTTTTAAAGTAATAAAAAAATAACAACGTGTACAATATAATAAACTTCGATTTAATTATATCTCGACAGTAATGCTGTTTAAAACATTACAACTTTATTATGCACTTTCTTTGACTCTCTGCAAACAACTAAATTGCAAGTTTATTTAAATGATCAAAAAATTCTACTTTAGAGAAAACCCCATACTCTTAGAACTTTGGCTTAAGCGGCCGATGTCATAACAAGAATCTAAATGTCTACAGAAACCACTGAGAATGCCACATCACAGTATAGACGAAACGTCTGGTCATCTTGTAAATATTTTAGATAGTACCTTGACGTGGTTGTCACCGGAAGTACCTTGACGTGGTTGTCACCGGAAAATGTACATTCTAGTTATTCTTCTTACTCTTCAAACTTCCCACTTAAATGTTCTCTTATATTAACCTCAACTATATCAATAATCATTTCATCATTCATTACATACAGACACCGTAGAATCTATAAATAGGTATTCCTACTATGGATAAAATACCCCCACTGTATATCTATTGGAGGTATAAAATGCACGATATAAGGTCGCACAACGCCGGCAAAATATTGTACAGTCACACCAGTGACTGTAATATATTGCATTACCTTTAACATGCATGACATGATCAGGCAATAGACAGTAAACAAGGCGTTACTAAACATCAGTTTCTTCGACACGTCTGGCCTAACATAATCGGCCAACATATTTACATTATTACCAAATTTGTAGTTTTGAACAATACTTGATGTCTGTAAAATAAATTTGATGATATAGTTTCTACGTAAATATTATATATTTTCGTTACATCATAAGGAAGTAATAGTTGAAAAATATCCCATGTTCAGTGCTCCGAGAATCTATAATACTCTGCAAGTTGTGTTAATTAGAACATGGTATGACATGTTTTAAAGGAAAATTATCACTTTTCCAGGTCTTTCAATATTGTAGTATCAGGTAGTTACTCGAACAATTTATTTTTTAAGCTTCCATTTTATATCTAAACAAATAATAACAATAATAAACTGATTTATGACTAATTCTTGAATACATAAGCATATAACCTATAGCATTGATTTTATTAAAATTTCATAATGGCTAAACTCGGCCACGCCTTTCTGTGGCTTTTTCTTATATTTTATTTATTTATTACTATTAAGTTTACAAAAATCTAGGCCTCACCAAGTTATGCAAAACTTGTCGGTGAGGTCCTATAGTAAACAAGAAAGACAAAAACGAAGTACAAAAATACATGCATATACATATATATGTATATTTTTTAATATTATATTTATAGTAATTATTGGGTGGTTTATGGTAGGCACCTATTTTTAAAATACAAATAGAGCTTATAATATGACGTAAAATTGCATTACAATAGAAAGTACGCGTATGAATACAATAACAGTAGAATGTGGCTGCAACAGACACACTAGGTGAAAGTTTTAAGATAATTTTTCCTGTTTGCCAAAATATTCCTGCTCTCTACTCTACGCCCTAATTCTTCGACAACACTCAGTCGCCAGTGGGTTAAATGAATCCTGAAGTGTAATGTTGTCCTGTAAACAAAACAAAATGATATAACCTTAGCGTGTTTCTTACTGTCATTTAACTATTGAAAATACTATGTGAATTCCGAATCGGATATATTTTTAATTTGGAAAATTGATTGAGCAGTAGGAAAAAAGTGAGGAAAAAATACAGAATTTATTTTATGTGTTAATATCATATTTATTGTTTGATACATTGCCCGTTTATTGGTCAATGTTTATCTAGGCTGTGTTATTATGGTAAATAATCCCTTCAGTACATATTTTCACCCAAGAAAAAAGTTGGAATAAATGATAAATTTACAAAAGAAATACAAGATATAATCTGAATTAATCTGCATATGTGAAAATGTTACGTTACTCAAACACTACTGTAGAGTGATTTTGTTCTGTGTTAAATTGGTGTGATAGTGCAGTGATTATGTGAATAGCAAGAAATAATGTATATGTCAGTGAGTTGTTCTGTTATTATGATACGATGTATACATATATAGACATAATGTAATAAAATATTAGTCATTATTTTATAATTTCTTTGTTAGACTGTTTACATGAGTTTGTCTGAAATAAAGTCACCTACAGCAGACTACTGACTACGGAAAGTAAATAAACAAAAATCTGGCCACAGTAATAAACTTAAAAATATAATTTGGATAAAATATACAAATAAACTGCTGGTAACAGTAGATTTTTTTTAGCACTGACATTTGAAGGTCAAAAGATGCATAAAAAGTCCTGTTCTCGTTTACAATTCTAGGAACTAAAAATACAAAGTGAGAAAGAAATATATGGAAACGCTTTCACAACTTCTGTATGACTTCACTTGTAAAATGGGTGTTTTTTCCATAGATAATTTGATAGTCTAATTTTTTTGAATAATTGTGTTCCATAAAGTGTAATTTCTATCATAATAATTTACCTAAACCCGTTAAATCACGGAGTAATTATATTGTTCAAATTAGTTATTTTGAAATTCAAATGACCGCTACTTTGGAAAGGATAAACCTTTCGAAGTCCGGCTTGCGGTAATTAGTTTCTATTGAATAGACCTTTCATTTGATACCAAAATTTACCTAGGCTTTAATTCAAGGTATACCATACGGGAAACTGCAGGTTTTCTTTCAGGACCCCAAGTGTAGAAGTAATAAGCAAGTAGGCTGATACATTATATTATATATTATAATAACATTTCGATATACTGAAACACATAAGTTAATAAAAGCACAATTAAATGAGGCTACTTCCCTATCATCACGGGGAAGCTGAGATATGCCATAACTGAAACTGCGACCCACCATCCGGCAGGAACAGGACAGAACAGATTGGTCAAGGCCCTTACTATAAAATGTTTAAAATAAAAAAAAGTGTTTTCAGCAGTTAAAGAAATTATTGTCATTTTGAATTGGTGATTTGATGGGCGAGAATATTTTTAAAATTTAGAAAACAATACTCTGTACTTACCAATGGTGGGAACCATGAACGCTCAGCATCGCCTCCCTCCTCCTCGGGCACAAGTCGACTGCGTGTGGGGGGAAGATCAAGATGCCGATGACGTAACAAGGCCCAGTCCAAAGTTTAAATCATTGTTGTGGCCTTGACCAATCGCTAATCGTTGGTTGTAATTCACGTATTACAAATATTGGTATAACGGTTTCCGTTTAACTTCTCTTGGACTTTCCCCTGAAAAGATGAAATGTCACTAATGAAGTCAAAAAGTAGGTTCTTTGTAGCCATGATGATTTACAAGATTTCATTTTTACAACGGTTGTGAACGCGTTTCAATATTTTTCCCCACCTTGTATATAAATGCTTTGTTGTCTATAATTTCAAGATAATCCCTTGAGTAGTTTTAGAGTTTTGTGTACACAAACACATGGGAGTTTGATTTTTACATACAGACTTTAAGGAATTTGACAACATTTCACATTGTTTACTGTTTTATGATAAGTTGTTGATTGATTAGGAAAAGTAATCAAGTTAGACTCTATTTGTTCTTATACAATATTTTTGTTATATTATTGATAAGTAATTGAGTGCCTCTTGAATACTTTTGTTGGTTTATAATATATATATATATTGTTATTTATTCATGATTCATCATTAGTTTAGCTAATATTGTTTTATGGCAAACAATACCAACTATTTACTGTGCTGATTTCCCCTGTGTGGCAGCATCTCTTCTTGACACATTAAGCTCAAGGACTCTATGCAACGTAATGGAATTGTATGGAACATTTTTATGGCAATCTTTCAATGTAGCTAATGTTTCTATAAATAGTAAATTTTAAAACTGGTTAATATTAATTTTCGTAGAATTAATTTTACGTATATTTTGCCTTTATTTGACAATCAGGGAACATATAATGACATTTATTTAATGCAGTATGGACGCCAAATGTCAAAATGTTCAACTATGAAATAGACATTTTAAAATATCCTACATTTTTTTATATTTTAAGCACGAGATATATGATTTCGAGTTTGTGATATTCGTGATGAATTAGGTAGGTGTGAGTTAAGGATAATTTCAAATTCATTGACATTTTTATCTGTCCAAAATAACGTAGTTTTTAATTCTATAAATGCAACTGCTGGATTTATTTAATATTGAGTAGTTACAGTCCAAAAGCACAACGTGTGAGCAACTGTACCACATATCAAAAGTCAACTCTGTTGTGATATGTGACTTTTTTCCTAAACTTGATTCATTCATAGTGTAATTAATACATGCTTATCTTTTTTTAAAAGATATCGCTCCTGCTAACCTTACTCTGCTCATTCCCCATGGACTATTGACATGAAGAACTTATTGGTATATGCTAACTAAATCATGACGTCCAATTTATATGTCAGATCGTTTACGTTCTGTGAAGAATCAAAACTTTGTAACGGACATTTTTGTAATCAAGTTCGTAACATTAGCCATTTGAAGGATTACAATACAATTTAAGAATTCATAATCTTAATTCAATGAATATCGTATTATTTTGTTGTCAGCTACCATTTGTTAAGTTTAAAAAGCTACGATGAATATCTGGATAAAGGTCCAAAATGATATTAATTGAATAAAAATATAAAGTGATCTCCTGTTCAAGTCCATCGAGCCATTTAAGACTTGCTTCACTAGTTCTATTTATGCTAGCTAATTCCTCATTAAAATAACGCAGGGGCGCTCTGTAATTATGTGATCCATTGTTTTGATAGACAATCACACATTTCCCACAATCACATGACTGGTCTAGTGTCAATTTCCATTTAGAATGTAGAATATTTTACAACCTTGAAGCTAAATCCTAACCCACCATTCAAAGAATAATAAATTTAAAATATTTAGTGAAATAGGTTATGCATAGTACCACCTCATTGTGAGCCATATATGCCAATAATACATTCTACATCTGATGACAATGGGTCATGTAGAAGTAAATAACTGCAGGATGTCCAGTTCAGGGGCTTGCAGCAGACAAATGTAACACAATATGTTTAACTAACCCAGCCCCGGTCGGAACTCCCTAATGGCGACATTGTAATGTCAGTATTGCCAGCAGTAAACTGTGTTTTGCCACTACAACCCTGTGTTTTGTATTGAATTGTTTTACTTGAAACTCATCTCTAAAGCATTGCAATGCCAGATGAATAACTGAACACTATCACTGGTAGTTTTTAAGCATTAATTTTCTTTTTTTTCATTTCTAAGACGCCGATCGTAGAGATATGGGTGAATTTGAAGGGTGTAGTCACTGTTACTATCTGAGTTCTACTGACCTCAGAAAATACTATATTTTAGTTTCCCAATAGCCAGAGCAAGATTGGGATGATCAAGCATACATTTACATACAAATCCAGGCGTAAAAGAAATATTAAACAATACAGAATAGAGTTAATAGCTTAGTTTTTTGCTCCTTGCTGTTTACAGATTGATCTCTATGTTTTATAAGACTGTATATATGTGTTTTAAGATTTCAAGTTTTAAGCGTTATTACTCAAAGTATTGTAATTGTTTTGATATTATTATGACCATTATCTAAAGAACAATTGGTTGTTGTAACTGTTCTTAAAGTGAAATGGGTTTTTGTACCTGTGATTCACTTTAGGTTAATAATGGGTTATCGTAATTGTTCTAAAAAGTCGAATGCGTTGTTGTAAATATTCTAAAATGAGTAGAGTAGTGTGTTATTATAACTTACTCTTATAATAGTGTCAATCGATATTTTAACTGTTATGATATTGAGTATGCAAAGGTCATAAATTTGACGTAATTATTCACGTTACGGGCTGGGGCCTGTTTCACGAAAGTTACAAGTTACAATATTTACTATTTCACTAGTACAGGTAGTTGTAGTTACAATTTCACAAGTACAGGTGTTTCTTGAAAGCACTTGTTACTTTTATAATAAAAAGTCATAGTTGTGACAAATTGTCACAAGTCAGCTGATTACTGTTACAAGTTTATTTTAATGTTTACATTTACATAGCTTTTGGAATTCTACTTTACAACTAACTGTGTTAGTAATAATAATTAATTTTATTTCACTAGCCTAAAAAGGAAAGCAACATTAATATATTCAAAGAATTTATAGTTCGTAAAGATTTTTTATTTGTGTCATATTCAAACACGTAGTAACTAAAGGCTACGCTATAAAAATAACTAGCCTATATTATTTAATAAAAATAAAAATAATAAAATACTTTGGACAGTAAGTATACACTAAAAATAGTTTAAGAACGTTTGTTACGCATTTTTTTTACAATTATTTAATTTCTCATATTTTTCAGTAAAATTATACCTGCAAGAAGTAATAGACAAGTAGAAGTATTAGTTATATGACGTTAGTTCTTTGATAGGCTGTATTGTCTGATTGGATCATCCTTTTGACTTCATATTTGCACTGTTGTATTGAGCAAATACGGACCTTTAAAATGAGGTAAAACTCTAGGTAGGCTTGTATTGAAATTTTTTAAGACTTCCTTCGTGAGCCATCCCTGGCTATGCAAAAACGAATAAAATATGTCTAAATGTTTGGTATAGCGACGTGTACACAACTAAAAAGTTTCATTAGTTTTCTAAAAATAGTTTTAATGTTAATAAATATATTCCATACCTTTGCCCAACCCCATATAGGCCTACAGTAATCATTACAACATGATATATATGCACAAAATTTAATAAAGCAAAGAAATGTAGTATTTTTACAATACTTGAGTAAAAATGAGTAAAACAAACCAAGCACAAAAGAATAAAAATATTGTAACAAATCCTCTTATAAAGTTTACCTATGATTCATTTATAAAAAATACCTATAGGCTAAAAATAGTTTTACATTTAACAAGCGTAGACTTGTAACTTGTAACAATGTAAAAAACACAATAGTGAATTTGTGAAATTGTACTTGTGAATCAGTAAATTATTACTAGTTAAAACTAGACTTGTTACTTTGTGAAACACCTGTAAACGTTTGTAAAACTGTACTGGTGAATATGTAACTTGTAACTTTCGTGAAACAGGCTCCCTATGTCATCTTACCAATCACACTTTGTCGTCATACCAAACGTACGGACACATAATTGCTTTATACATACTGTAAAACAACATTATTGTATGGAAGTGATAAATTGCACACAATGAGTCACTTAACAGTTACAATGAGTCACTGATCACACTTTGTCATCATATATTAAAACGTATGAACAAACATGTTTAATATTGTGATATAACATGATATTTGTAATGTAATGTGATTCAATGCATGCAACGAGTCATGTCAGAAGCGGACTCCAAGTTATCCAACAGACTTCAGAACGTACCAACTACAACACAAACGTTCCTTATAGATAAACTCTTCCTCGAATAATTTGTCCCTAATTGTTGTTAGTTGAATACCTAATTCACAACTAAGCTTGTGTTTTCAAAAGTTAATTCAGTCAATATTTGTTTAAAATATTATATACATGTGACCTAACGCTAAAAAAACCATAATTTCTATCAATTGCTCACTATCATTACTTCTTACTCTGATTTTTTTCAGCTCTTATTTTATGGCCCGCTATGTCTTATGGACCAGAATAATATATAAAATTGTATAAGTACTTTTTCTAGCTCTCTTCTTTTTTTTTACTATCCCTCTCATGTATAGTTTTACAAACCATTTTCTTCTCAGAATTTCCTCATTAAAGTAAATTTACCAACTTCTTATTATATCGAATATTATTTCACTATTTTTGACCTACTGTATATCACTAGCTAAAACAAATTGTTTTGTGTGAAATAAAAAATTGGATGTAGGTTTTAGGATGTTTTAAGATGTAAGTTTTATTATGTATGTATTAGTAAGAAGTTTTTAGGTTATTTAGTTTGCTTTTGGTATTGGCTTTAAATGTTTGTATACTGTATTGTTATATTATAAAATGGCTGTATTTTATAACCCAAACATTTGATATAAAATACGATTTGGAGGATTAGAATCTACCATTTGGAGGATTAGAATCATAAAAAGACATTACGCCTTGCTTAAATGTGAATTTAGAAAATGTTTTCACGCTGCCTTCATAAAACCTTTATTGAGGAAATCTCCAGCCCTCATTTCGACCCTGAGTAATATCTTTAATATCAGTCATTTAAAAATAAATTTGTTTTTTCTTCTCTTAATATACTAGTATTTTAACTTTATAAATGCTACAAACTACAGGGTGACACACGAAATGATCCAACATTTAGTTTTGTTAGACAATTTATTGTGAATGCAATACAGTAAAGTTTTATATATATTGTCTACTGCATATCTAGTCATTATTTTGAGGCTATTATATGTTCAATGTGGCCACCTTCTTATTTGACAACTGTTTCAACACGAACGCCTATGTTATTGTAATTATGTAATTGATAACGCCTATGTCATTGAGGCATGTAACGAGGCATGTCGGTTATCTCGTTACATGCCTCAATGATTAGCACTCGCAGATCCTTCAGTGTGTTAGGATGTTTAGGGAAGATCTTCTCCTTCAGAAATCCCCAAAGAAAATAATCGCATGGATTCAAATCAGGACTGTTTGGGGGCCAGTTATGGCCACACGGAAAACGATTAGGAAATCGGTTTTAAATGACATTTTTGTTGAAATTTTCATCAAAAAGTCTAAAACAAGATTAGCCGTGTGTGGTCTGGCTTCATCCTGCATGAACCACTGGTTCTCTAATTGAAACCCTTTTGCGACTAGTTGAGGTACAAAATAATTACGTAGCATGTTTAGATAACGCTCACTATTCACAGTATATTACAAAAAGAATGGCTCTATTAGCCCATGGCTCGAGATCGCTGCCCATACTTGCAGCTTTATGCACTTTTTCGTGTAGCACGAGGGATTTTTGGAAGCCCAAAAACGCATGTTTTGTTTATTAACAACACCGTTTAAGTGAAAATGTGTCTCATCTGAGAACCAAACATTGTTAATCAATATGGCTTCATTAACAGCCCATTCTGAGAAAACCATTCGTTGATGTTTATTGTGGATCTTTAATTTAGGTAACACAGTAATTTTGATTGGATACAAATGCAATTCTTTTTTAAAAATTCGCGGCACAGATCGCCTAAAAATGTGAAGATCTACTGCCGCTTTTCTAGTCGACTTGCCTGAACTCCTCACCAACGCTGCTCTGACAGCTTCAACATTCTGTGGAGTGCAGGAAGTGGAAGGCCGTTGACGCTTTTTTAATTTTCGTAAAATTTTCCATAAAATCTACGAATAGTTTTAAATTAAGGTTGACCAGCGAATTTGAAATTGAGCACGAAACCGTCTTTGTGTAACCACTGCACTTTTTGTTTCATTAAGAAACAACACAGTTTTTATGCGTTGATCCACGGTCCTTGCATCCTTTGTCAGCCATCTTGCAACAATAATAATAACGGAAGTGGAAACAGAAGGAACTAACCTCCATAAACAGCTGATAGTTTTGCCAACTTACAACACAGTAATAATAGTTAACCGGAACAAATACTACGAAAACAAATGTTGGATCGTTTCATGCACCACTCTGTATGTTTATTTTCAATTTGTTCAATCAGTTTTCTTACAAACATTTTCTTAAAACTACCCCTAGTTTTGCATCAAACTGTGTACTGTTTCTATATAGCCTAATCATCCTGTTCTAGTATCTCTTGAGCACTAACCCCGGTTTCTGTTTCCGTTCAGGGTTACAATTAATTAAACTGTATTAATTTAAGTTTTATAGTAAATGTAATTCAGTAATAAAATACATAAAAATATACATTAAAATATCTTATGATTACATATTTATTCCATTTAAATTAGGTCACTTATATTAACATTCATTTAATTTAGTTTATTAATTATTTTATTATTATTTAATAATTATTGTTCATTATAGATCCCTATCTTGGTTATTAGAGTTCTATGCCTTTGGTTTATTTTTGTAAGATTTATTCTAATTCCACTGTTTTGTAACTCTCTTTGTATTTCTTCATAATCAGTGGATATTTAGTGAAATATTTTTCCAATAATATTATATACAATTAGTAAATACTTTTTTAAACTACTCGGTTTCTATAGTTAATTGTATTAAATATGCTAAATTGCACAGAAATGTTTCCTATCAATACGTTTATTAAAAAATAAACGTTGGTTGTCGATCAAATAGAATTACTACTATTCCAATATGCTATAATTCATTTAAAATATTAAAAGTTTGCATAAATATTTCCAAAATATTAATTAAAAAATACTGTTACTTCACTCTCTGAACAGAGCAAACTTACAAGCCTGCAGGCTTACTTCACCCTCTGAACAGAGCAAACTTACAAGCCTGCAGGCTTACTTCACCCTCTGAACAGAGTAAACCCACAAGCCTGCAGGCTTACTTCACCCTCTGAACAGAGCAAACTTACAAGCCTGCAGGCTTACTCACCCTCTGAACAAAGTAAACCCACAAGCCTGCAGGCCTACTTCACCCTCTGAACAGAGTAAACTTACAAGCCTGCAGACTTACTTCACCTTCTGAACAGAGTAAACCCACAAGTCTGCAGGCTTACTTCACCTTCTAAACAGAGTAAACCCACAAGCTTACAGGCTTACTTCACTCTCTGAACAGAGTAAACCCACAAGCCTGCAGAGTTACTTCACGCTCTGAACAGAGTAAACCCACAAGCCTACAGGCTTACTTCACTCTCTGAACAGAGTAAACCCACAAGCCGGCAGACTTACTTCACTCTCTCAACAGAGTAAACCCACAAGCCTGCAGACTTACTTCACTCTCTGAACAGAATAAACCCACAAGTCTGCAGGCTTACTTCACCTTCTGAACAGAATAAACCCACAAGCTTACAGGCTTACTTCACTCTCTGAACAGAGTAAACTGAGTAAACCCACAAGCCTGCAGGCTTATTTCACTCTCTGAACAGAGTAAACCCACAAGTCTGCAGGCTTACTTCACCTTCTGAACAGAATAAACCCACAAGCTTACAGGCTTACTTCACTCTCTGAACAGAGTAAACCCACAAGCCTGCAGAGTTACTTCACGCTCTGAACAGAGTAAACCCACAAGCCTACAGGCTTACTTCACTCTCTGAACAGAGTAAACCCACAAGCCGGCAGACTTACTTCACTCTCTCAACAGAGTAAACCCACAAGCCTGCAGACTTACTTCACTCTCTGAACAGAATAAACCCACAAGTCTGCAGGCTTACTTCACCCTCTGAATAGAGTAAACCCACAATCCTGCAGGCTTACTTCCCACTCTGAACAGAGTAAACCCACAAGCCTGCAAACTGACTTCACTCTCTGAACAGAGTAAACCCACAAGCCTGCAGCCTTACTTCATCCTCTGAATAGAGTAAACCCACAAGCATGGAGACTTACTTCACCCTCTGAACAGAGTAAACTCACAAGCCTACAGGCTTATTTCACTCTCTGAACAGAGTAAACCCACAAGTCTGCAGGCTTACTTCACCTTCTGAACAGAGTAAACCCACAAGCTTACAGGCTTACTTCACTCTCTGAACAGAGTAAACCCACAAGTCTGCAGAGTTACTTCACGCTCTGAACAGAGTAAACCCACAATCCTGCAGGCTTACCTCACCCTCTGAATAGAGTAAACCCACAATCCTGCAGGCTTACTTCCCACTCTGAACAGAGTAAACCCACAAGCCTGCAAACTTACTTCACTCTCTGAACAGAGTAAACCCACAAGCCTGCAGACACTTCACTCTCTGAACAGAGTAAACCCACAAGCCTGCAGCCTTACTTCATCCTCTGAATAGAGTAAACCCACAAGCATGGAGACTTACTTCACCCTCTGAACAGAGTAAACTCACAAGCCTACAGGCTTATTTCACTCTCTGAACAGAGTAAACCCACAAGCCTGCAGGCATATTTCATTCACCCTTTGAATAGAGTAAACCCACAAGCCTGCAGGCATATTGAGATGTGAATGTCGTACATGTACACAATGTGCTGTTAGTAATGCATAAATTATTGGAAAAGGAAATGCAATGAAAACTGTTACATACAAACATGTTCAGATTTATTAAAACTGTACAAAAATATATCTCTTTGATCAGTTATACTTTACATATTCCTTTCATCTACAGCTTTTTACACTTATTTACATATTGAAGTTCCTATATACTTAAATATATTTTAATAAACTACATAAATCGTCGTATTTCAGTTAACTATTAACCAAAAAATAACTAATATAACCATTAGCTGTTTTCTTTCATAGAGCGTATTTTTTAATACTGTAGACTTTACTGTATTCTTTAAATTGCTATTTCATTACATTTATCACTGACCTTTCATTTTATGAGACGGACTTAATTTTGCACGTACGTTTTTTACTAATAATGAATGTGTGCTATCATTTACTAAATTAGTATAAGTTTGGTAAAGTTTATTTATTTTATTAATTATTGAAGTCCCTTAACTATAGAATGTTATTTATAGGTAATATGGTTCAGTTGTATGAACTTGTGTCTGTCCAATCATAAATAGTAACAATTTTTCACTAATCTATTGTTTCAACAAACGATCTAACTGTCAGAAAAACAACGTCGATTTTGACTACGATAGTCTCAAAATTTAACAATCATTTCTATTAACCACATTTATGGTATTCTACCAACCCCCTTAAATAAAGCAATTATCACAGTAAAAAACCTTATTATAATCATCTTCATGTCCTTAGTATAAAGCTAATAATTCTATATTTCAATACTTTAGGATTACTTTAATAAAAATAATAACTCCTACAAATAATAGCAAGATAAAATGTCTTCTTATAGATAGATAACTCTTATTTTACTGTATTTAAACAATGATGTTAATTACTGTTCTTACAAATTGAAACTTAATCCGTATTAAAAATCAATAAAATGGTTGATTGATTCAATATTTCATCCACTAAAAAAACTTAGTAAATATCGTTGTTCATTCTCCAACCGACTGAATCTTCCTTAGCTTCAATCTCTCTTGATGTCTTCTTATTTTCTATAAACATTAAAATAACTCTTTATATTTTTGTAATATATCTTAAATTATAATAAATTATTACTGCTAACTAGTATTTGTATAAAAGGATTTATTTAACAGAGCACTTAAATTATTATTTTATTAGTTTGCTAAAAATATAAGTTTTCTCACTTGAGTGTTTTCCATTGTTCTTGTTCCAGTACTGTGGTCGGAGCCTCACATATGAAAGACAGTCTTGCCAACTCTGTAATAACACAAACACAACTATTATGTAATTCATACTTTTTATGCACTTTTCCATAACGTCAAAGATACAAACTACAATGCTCGATAAACGTGGATGGAATCTACAGATAAAAGCCTTAACTTGGTAATGTTATTGAACTCATTGAGGTCAAACCAATCAAGTTCTGTAAATGAGCTAAGTTTCGAATGTGATATCTTGGTTTTAAATACGACTAACGATTATTAATTTTCGAAAATGTTCCAGTAATTACAAAACAAATCCAAGATAGATGACTGTTTTAATGCACTAGCTTCATAAATTCACTAGTTAAAATAGCAATCAATTGCCGATTAACTAACAAATCATAGTCAACATCTAATTTGTAAAGCAGCTTCCCAATTACGAATCCTATTCAATTTTCAGCAAACTTCAAATAACATACTTCACATACCTTTCAGCTGGTAGTATATTTTATTGCAATTTAAAACTTTAAAATATTTTAATATTTTTATAAAATATTTTAAGAGTCCTTTTTAAATATTTTATAAATCTTCAATAAAATGTTCCATATAAAATGTATAATACTTTTACAAAATATAATACGAAAACGTTGACTTACTTGTACTAAGTTATAATATTAATGTATTTTAAAATAGTCAGAAAGGGATACATTACAAGTAGTAAACCTGAACTATCGCCTAATACATTTTACTGAGTACATTGAACAGAGCAAACACAAAATGATTATACATGATATTTTTATATAGTGTCTGACAGACGAGAAAGACTATTAGCATTTTATCTTATCTAGTAAAGAAGTCTCGAATCAAAAGGCATCCTCATTAAGAGTGTTAAATCTAATGAAGATGAAGAATGAAAACCTTACTTTTACTGGATTTTGAAGGAGTTCTGGACTAGGTAAAAAGGGGTTTGGAAGGAGTTTGTAGTTAGGTAGAAAAAGGTTTAAACGAAGTCTAGAGTTGGGTGGAACATGACTTGGGAGTTACATATTAATAGAGCAGGGTTGTGGGGGAGTTTTGAGCTGAGTAGAACAAGGGTAGAAAGAAGTCCAAAGTTGGGTAGAACATGAGTATGGAGAACTTTATAGATGAGAAGGGCAGGGTTTTGAATGAATTCATAGCTCACTAAAACAAGTGTACAAAGAGTATAAGAATTTTATAAAATAGAGGTATCGAAAAATTAAATTAAATCAGTGAAAATAGAATCATTGGATCGCTGAATAATGAATTGAATAGAAACTGAAATGAATAAAAAATAACGTTCTACAAATTAATGTTGTGTTACAATCTAGCAGGTATCATAATAGTCAATCAGTTCTTATCGTGGTTAATATAAACTTAAAACTCCAAAACCCTGGCCTGTCTCACTACGGAATCACCGGATTGCAAGTACAGACAGGTAGCAGTCTATTTGACGTCAGGATATCTCACATGTTGCCACGTAATCAATCCATCACATGTTTTGTTCTTATCAATGTACATTGCTACCAATAGCATAACCAAATCAACACTATCTGACTCATCTGTCTCAGTCGTCGGGGTTGTAGGTACAGACATTTAGCAGTCTTTTTGACGTCAGGACAGCTCATTTGTTGCCACGTTATCAATCCGTTACATGCTTTGTTCTTATCAATTTACAATAGTACAACATCACAGCTTTATCAACATTATCTGACTGACCTGTCTCACTACAGAGTCTTCGGTATTGCAGGTACAGACAGGTAGCAGTCAGTTTGACGTGAGGTCAGCTCACTTGTTGCCACGTAATCAATCTATCACATGCTTTGTTCTTATCAATTTACAATAATACAACATCACAGCTCAATCAACATTATCTGACTGACCTGTCTCACTACAGAGTCTTCGGTATTGCAGGTACAGACAGGTAGCAGTCAGTTTGACGTGAGGTCAGCTCACTTGTTGCCACGTAATCAATCTATCACATGCTTTGTTCTTATCAATTTACAATAATACAACATCACAGCTCAATCAACATTATCTGACTGACCTGTCTCACTACAGAGTCTTCGGGATTGCAGGTACAGACAGGTAGCAGTCAGTTTGACGTGAGGTCAGCTCACTTGTTGCCACGTAATCAATCTATCACATGCTTTGTTCTTATCAATTTACAATAATACAACATCACAGCTCAATCAACATTATCTGACTGACCTGTCTCACTACAGAGTCTTCGGGATTGCAGGTACAGACAGGTAGCAGTCTGTTTGACGTGAGGACAGCTCACTTGTTGCCACGTAATGAACTCCGTCACTAGCTTCGCCATTTGCCAGAATCGTTCAAAATTGATGTGGCCGTTTGGTAGCCTACAAACACAAAAACCATAGTACCATACTTTTCGTATATTACAAAATATAATTTTATTTTTTTATTAATCTCACTAATATTGTGGACAAGGCGAAAATATGGTACACCATCTCAAAGAGCAAAAGTAATAAGAACTATTGGACGTTTTGCTGTGTTTTATTTACAAAGAAACTTTGTACAGAATGAAACTATTCTTTATTTGAAAACTTCTCGACTACATTACGATTATTAGTTTCTCCGTATTTCTGAGAACTATTTTTGGTACTTATGTGTACAACTACCATGATGTACAACTACCATGCTGTACAACTACCATACTGTACAAATAACATGCTTTCAACTACCATGCTGTACAACTACCATGCTGTACAACTACCATACTGTACAACTATCATGCTTTCAACTACCATGCTGTACAACTACCATGCTGTACAACTACCATACTGTACAAATACCATGCTTTCAACTACCATGCTGTACAACTACCATATTGTACAAATACCGTGCTTTCAACTATCATGCTGTACAACTACCATGCTTTCATCTACCATGTTTTCATCTACCATGCTGTACAACTACCACGCTGTACAACTACCATACTGTACAAATACCATTCTTTCAACTACCATGTTGTACAACTACCATGCTGTACAACTACCGTATGGTACAACTACTAACCAGTTCAACTACCATACTGTACAACTACCATGCTGTACAACTACCATACTGTACAACTACCATGCTATACAACTACTATACTGTACAAAGACCATGCTGTACAACAACTATACTGTACAACTACCATGCTGTACAACTACCATACTGAACGACTACCATAATGTACAAATACCATGCTTTCAACTACCATGCTGTACAACTACCATATAGTACAACTACCATGATGTACAACTACCAACCAGTACAACTACCATACTGTTCAAATACCATGCTGTACAACTACCATACTGTACAACTAACATAATGTACAACTAGCATGCTATACAACTACTATACTGTACAACGACCATGCTGTACAACAACCATACTGTACAACTACCATGCTATACAACTATTATACTGTACAACGACCATACTGAACGACTACCATAATGTACAAATACCATGCTTTCAACTACCATGATATACAACTACCATGCTTTACAACTACCATATAGTACAAATACCATGATGTACAACTAGCAACCAGTACAACTACCATACTGTTCAAATACCATGCTGTACAACTACCATACTGTACTACTACCATGCTGTACAACTACCATACTGTACAACTAACATACTGTACAACTACCATGCTATACAACTACTATACTGTACAACGACCATGCTGTACAACAACCATACTGTACAACTACCATGCTGTACAACTACCATGCTGTACAACTACCATACTGAACAACTACTTTGCTGTACAGCTACCATGCTGTACAACTACCATGTTGTACAACTACCATGTTGTACAACTACCAACCAGTACAACTACCATACTGTTCAACTATCATGCTGTACAACTACCATACTGTACAACTACCATACTGTACAACTACTATGCTGTACAACTACCATACTGTACAACTACCATGATGTACAACTTTTACACAACCAATTACTTTTGGTCAAATAAATTAGATAACAGCATAATATTTAAGAACACTGAAACTAAACTATCTTCAGCAAGTGAGGTTATATAAATATTCAACAATAGTTTATGTTAGTAGATAAATAATTTGGACTGTGTTATAACACAACTGTTGCTTAGTTTCTATAAGAAAATAAAAATATCATATCAAATATAGGCATTTGTATTTAACTATTAGACTTAATGAAATACTTTATCAAATACGAATTTTCTGTAGTTATTATTCACATGCTTATGACAAAAAATAAAGATCTTTTCACTACACTACTATGAGTTTAGCTGTTTTCGTTATGTGTTTACAGCCTGCGAAACATCATATTTTCAACAGCTGTCTATTGTTTATTACCGAAAGTAACATTGTTTACAACCGAAAATTTTCCACAGTCAACAACACCTGTTTTTATAACGTAGTGTAGTGAAAAGTATCGTTCAAAACTCGAGTGAAAGTGTTTTGTATGTTCTCGACCATTTGAAGTGCTCGACAAGTCTCGCACTTCAAACATATGGTCTCGAACATGCAAAACCAAACTTTCCACTCTTGTTATGAAATATACTATTAAAGTTACATCATATCTGGAAGAAAATTTTATTCACAAGGGCTACTTTTAATTTCTTATTTAAATTATAAAATAAAATATTAGCTTCAGTGATACTTTCTGGTGTTTTTTTATTGCTTTATTTTAAAGGATACTAAAATTGTATAACTCCATCGTATATAGTGCTGTATAATTAAGTATTTATTGTAAATGTATTTCTCTCTCCTAAATTCTAGAAAAAATGGATAAACATGTATGGGCTAAATAATTAAGTAAAACGTCATGAGATTATGGTAATCTGATAAATATGTAGTTGCGATATGTTAATTTTTTTTATCTTCGAACAGAATTTTATTCCTATACTATGTCCTATAATTCAATAAAAATAAATAGTACATTTAGTTTTATAATTTCATCAATGCATTTAAAAATAAATTAATTCAGTCTATTATTTTTATTTTTGTAAATACATTACTAAAACTAACTTATTATAATTTTTTATTTTATTATCAAAATACTTCCATTTTATTAATAAAATAATATATTGTTATTGACTTTTTAATTAGAATTATTATTATATTTTTTCAATAGTTTAATGTTATTGAAATGAATACTTTATACACGATTTATTTCCATAGTTTTGTTTTTTGTTGAAGTTAATTTGTTTACTTATCATACGACTTCGTATTTGCTTGTGCAGTCTTGAATTGATTATAAAAAAAATTTAGTTTTTTCATTTTTTTTTTTTTTTTCAATGACGAATACCCATACCTATACAATACTATTACAGTCTATTTAGTTTATTCATATTTAAGAATATAAAATGACCCCTCAACATAGATATTGATTGGATATGGATTTTAGCCAACTATAGAGATATTCAATAGATTGGTTATCAAATTAGACAAGCTTAGATAAAACATAATGCAAGTAATATTCAACAAATACATAATATTCCCAATCATTTCATTTTATTTAATAGAAAGCCGAATCTATTAATTAGTTACTTTAGCATTCTCAAAACGACAAGCCTTATTTTTATCCCCATGTTTTGGCTTTGTTTTTAATGTACATCCCAAGTGTTGTCTCAATTCTAAACAAGTTTCATTTCTTGTTCTGGGAAAGGTTATCAAATTTACCTATCTACTAAATACTGTATTACTCTTTTAATCATGTTTTATCTCTTGTTAATGTTACAATTTACAATGTAGCCGCTTTGTTAGACGGATTCACTCACTTTTTGGAACAAGCCTCTTGCAGGACGAAAACATCCTTTAGGAAAAGGGAGAAGAAAGGAATGAATATTCTGGTATCCTGAACTGGAGAGGAAGCCAGTCTCTTGGAAGCTGCCCGTAGTGTGAGGCGGTAGGCAGCAAAATCTCCAGAGGCTTCCATCTTTTTCTCCAGGACCACAAACCGTTGCCGATCGACTTTAGTCCACTGAAATAGGTGAATCGATGGTTTTAATGGTTATTGGATACAAATGTTCGTTTGTTTTTCTCTTATTGTCTCGCTTATTTGAATTAAAGCAGTTAAATGCAATATTAAAACAGGCGAAGAATAAGTACAATTACATAATTGGCGTAATTTTTGCTATTTAAATATTTTTTAACTAGCAAATAAAAATTGGTTTCTTATTGGCTACAATTATTATAACACTTTGAACAGTCGAATCAATATGTTAAAATAAATAACTCTCATAACACTCATGAGAATTGTTAACTTTAATATGTTTTACAAATAATGTCGATCATATAATCATGTTATCCAATGTAAAAGTTCTTTCAAAATTACTTTAACAATCCACGCAATATTTCTTTGTCAACTACTTGTCTTTGTCGTATAATTTACGTTCATGTTGTACAATACAATTTAGTTCATAGCTTAATATGTATTGTAATATTTTAAAAAAATATAAAAATAATAGTTCATATATTTGACAATAAACCAATATTAGAAAGTAAATATACAGAGGATTATCAGTATTTTTAACATAGGATCACTAAAAGGACTACTTAGTTTATTTATTTACTCGTTTATATAAACTACTTTTAAACTAAACGAGAAATAAAAGCAAAGTATCGAAACCCAACAAATATGGAAATAATGTTTAAAGGTTTAGAAATTGATTTGAAATCATTCGAACAATAATAACAATTAATATTATTCCCGAAAGTATTCCAAATGGCCGGTTTTTATTTAAATATGTAATCTATCTATACATATAAAAGGCAAACACCACTGACTCACTCATCGTTGTAACTTAAAAAGTACTAAGCCTACGAGGCTGAAATTCTATAGAGTCAAAGATCTTATGTTGATTTTGAAAAATTCCTAGTAAATCGAAGATGGCAGCGATCTTACCAAAAATCTTAAATGCCAAAACAGCGTTTCTCTAATTGGAGTTTAGTGGCTAAATGAACGTTTCTACAGCAAAACTATCACCATTTTCTGTGCCTGATTTGAGACGATCTACAACTTTGGCCCTTTGACTTTTTGCTCTATCTCACTTCCTTCATCCTTAGGTAGAGCTAGATTTTCAATTTGTGCATGTAAACCAAATTGGTTAATTTACGGCCTCTAAGATTAGACTTAAAGATTTTTCTAGACTGTGAAACTTTGTTATCTAGGAGAACATACTGTATTCAATGGGAAAGTGTCAATTTAATTTGAACACTTGTATAGCCAGGTCATAGGTCATGGCTAGAAACACGATATTTTACTAATTCAGAGTCAATTACCGTACTTTGCGCCCTCTACAAGTAGACTTGCAGATTTTTCTAAACTATGAAACTTTGTTATCTAGGAGAACAAACTGTTTTCAATCGAAAAATTGATAACAGCATGCATAGCCGTAACATAGCACATGGCTAAATATGGCGAGAAACACGATATTTCACTACTTCAGAGTCAATTTGTGCCTTCTAAAAGTAGACTTACAGATTTGTCTTGGCTTTGAAACTTTTTTATCTAAGAGAACAAACTGATTTAAATCGGAAATTTTTTTATTTAATTTTAACATATATATAGCCAGTTCATCAGTGATTTAGAGTCAACTGTCGTACTTTATGGCCAGAAGAAGTAGACTTTCAGATTTTTTAGACAATCGAAGTTTGTAAACGACATGAAAAGTCTGATTGAAATAGCAGGATTACAATATTAATTTGCATACCATGATTGCCCTACTTTGCTCCCTCTCAAAGCAGGGTTACATTGTTTTACTGCAAAACAAAACTGTTGTGCTCGAACTAAATAACAAAATATCAATCTATATATATATATATATATATATATATATATATATATATATATATATATATATACCAATTGATTTGAAATTTTGTACATAGATTTATCTTGGCCCCTAGAGGCTTATTAAGAAAGGATTTTCCTCTCTAACCTCAGGACTCCGTCCCACTGGCCTCCAAAATTCCCATGGTATTTTTATGGGATACTTTCACAGTATTAATTGATTGATTTATTTGATTAACAGCTGTTAAAAATTGAATAAAATTGTGGTAGGCTAAACTTTTAAAATTAAAAATAATTGAATACAATAGTTAACGATAAATAACATCAGCTGTTCTAAATTGGATGATATAGTGTAAGCTGAAAGCTTGCTGCACACTTTGATTACATAATCAAACTCAATTTAATGACCGGCAAAGCGGGCGGATACAGATAGTATTGGTATAAGGTTTACTGAATTAATACTTTAATGATCAATATAAAACAACAAAACTAATTATTATAAACATCAAATAAAGCAAATAAATGAACTACATATAAATAGTGATTTATTAAGAGTATTCATTTTTGTATACTATTGATAAAACTATCTTTGCACGTAAATAAATAGAATATTACAAAATAAAAAAAAAAACAATATTACAAATAAAGATTGAGTCACCTTGTTTTTATCTTGCTTGTCAAATGGTATGTCTCTTTAAAACTGATGTATATTTAAAAGCAGAATGTTGTGTGAGAATAATTAATTTACTTGTTTTAGATGTGTTTACTGGATCTTTTGTTAATAACTTGTAATTCTGTTAAATAAAAACTGTTAAAGTTGTTTCTCAGTCTAATACATTAATTGAAACTTTCCTTCCAACTAAATAACTAGCGGTGAAACTAAACACCTGTAAAGTGCAGTTCTTTTGACAGTAAACTTATGGTCGTTTCAAACTGCATTTTACTCACGTTTGAGTGCTTTATTCATGTTTATGGGAGCATAATTTGAATAAATATTTGTTCATGACAATTATAAAATTACCCATTTAAAGATAAAAACTCAATAGAACTTATCTGATAATGGCTAGTTTTAGTCAGTTACCATTGCCTGCATATTAATAAGTTCTTCAATATTGACAAACTCTTAAACTGTTGTACTAGCTAAACACAACTACAAAACAGGCCCTTACATATGATTGAATATTGTAATATATTCAGATAAAAGGTGTATAAATAAAGCCTGAATTGTATAGAGCTTGAAGTCACAGATTATACTGTTCTTTTTAAAATTAGGAATAGATAGATTCATAGATAATATGCCACAGTTATATTATTATTGGATTTAAACAAAACTTTGAAAAGTACATATCAGCCATATTCATTTCTGTAATTTTTTTAACTCTGTAAAGATATACAGTATAATAATATGATAGATGGTATATATGTAAGAGTTAACTAAAATTAATTAATAGTTTTTTAATTAGCATAATACGTGTTGGTACATATACAGTACAACTAAACGTCACACAACACAAATTTATTACAATATAAGCACAAAATGCACAAATATACTACAATACAAGCACAAAATGCACAAATATTATGGTGATCGATTTCGGTGAACCACGCTCACCTTCCTCAGACCAGAGGGATTCACAAAAGATTCTTTTGTGAATCCCTCTGGTCTGAGGAAGGTGAGCGTGGTTCACTGAAATCGATCACCATAATATTTGTGCATTTTGTGCTTGTATTGTAGTATATTTGTGCATTTTGTGCTTATATTATAATATATTTGTGTTGTGTGACGTTTACTTGTACTGTAAAATTAATTGATGTAATTTCTAAAAACTATCACAGTTAGAACACTACCACCAATATGAAGAAGTAAAAATAATAACAATAGCTAAAACTTACTGTCTTTCGAAGGCGGGCCACAGCCGAGAGATTCAGACCAGAGAGGATGGCAAACAGAGAGTTATAATTGCCGAGGTTGTGGCAGCACTGTGCCGTCGCGATCCACAGGTCTACCAACTTCACCCGTTTGGCCTTCTTTGGTTGCTGAAACAATCATATTACTGACTGAATTAAAGTTACTTATTGCTGAATTGAAATTTTTTTTTTTTTTTTTTTTTTTTTTTTTTTTTTTTTTTTTTTAACTTCACTCGCCAGTTGACATGGGCCTACAGGCCTGTGCGTCAACTTTATTCAACGAGTGAAGTACCGACCGTTGGCTCAGTGGGGATTCGAACCTTGGACCTTGCCCTCCGCAGTCCGAAGCCTTAACCACTGAGCCACCACGCCGGCACTTACTCCCTGTTAGTAAAAATACGTAACATTTTATCTTATTCTCAAGTTAATTGGCCAAAATAATTTTAAATATTTCTTCAATAATGCTAAATTTGCTTGTGTTAGTTTTTTGTATTTTATTAGGAATATTTAAAAAAAGGAATTAATAAATTAATTAATAGAAAATTCAATACCAATAACATACTTTTGAAGCATAGTAACTCTTCTATTAAATTCTTTTCATTTTTCCTAAAGGAACCACCATGTTTTAAGCGTCCTTTTTCCCATACAAAGAAGTAATTATGATGCTCATCCCTTCTGTGTTAGAATTTATGTTTGGTTTTGTAATTTTTTGTATTTATTTGATTTTTAATGTGTCATTGTCTTTCGATTAATGCCTTTTCTTATACAAGAACTGTACATTAGGACATTATTGTTCAATATTACAGTAATTGGAGGGTGAAACTGGATTAAACTTATGTACAACATTCCAACGGTTATAAGTGAAATAAAATAAAATCTTATTTCATCCGTCAATCTCTAATATTGTCTTGACAACATATTTTAGTCATAATAAAACTTTGCATGTTTTCAAGGATTTCAAATAAGAATGATTTATTTGGTTATTTATGTATTGTCATATTCGATAGTGTGACCAATGAGGTAAACTGTATTGATTTGTCTATCGGGAATGGGTGTTACTAACCTCTGGATTTTATACACAGTTTGATTGCATTCATAATAAAACAGTGCACCGTATACCATTGTTGTTTATTGTTTATAGTTGTTTTTATAATTGTTTATGGTATATAGTTAAACAAAAGACATTATTTAAAATGCTTAGGAATTAGGTTTTACTTATTTCTATTCGTTATTACATTACATATTTTTTAATTAACTTTATTTCTTAATTGTATGAACGTAAATGAAATTGTATGTACATAAGGCCAATCTGATAAGTTATAATAGATTTTATTATCATATTTGTTGTTTACTTCAGAAGATTTTTGTTGGTTAACAACTTGAAAATGTCATAATTATAATTATTTATTAAAAACATGCATTTGATTCAAATATAAAAGATGTTTTCAAATATAATTAATAAAATTTCATTTTTTATTTACTACCTACCAGTCTCATAAACTCTAGTCATTTTAGTAAGAATATATTTAGAAAGATGTTAGCAAGTTATCGATTATTATATTTACTTTATCGTCTAATTAAATTATTTGTCAGTGAAATAGTAATTGTTGTTCCCACCACCACTTTCCGTAATGTAAACTGTTCAAATAATCAGTAAATGCCTATTTTATAACGTAACGCGTAAACTCACTTCTTTAACAAATGTATATATATAATATTAATTAAGTGTAATGGAACAGAATAAAAATGTTTGTGATTTTCAACTATTCCGATATAAGCTTTACTAATTCTAACTGTAAACAGGGTGTTAGATTTCCGCTACTACAGGAACGTAAGAAATACTCAGTGAGATTACCAGTAAAACCTTTAATCGATTTAATTAATGTTATAATATATTTATATTACAACCATTCATTATATATTCTTATCAATAACACTATAAATTAATTAATTGAAACTGCTCAAAAAGCTTCATTAAGTAACGGCCATTCAAAACTGATCCCAAACCCCAAACGGGCAGAGGTTCCTCTAACAACGAAGTGACTCCAAGGGGGCGTGGCCTAACCCCACTGTCAACTGCTACCATACTACCCCGACCAAGCGGAAACCTTCCTCTATGTACACTTTGACCGGCCCTGAACGTAAACATCGGTTCAAGGATGATCAACCTCCTGGCTACTAACTTAGTTATGCAATATACATATAGTTAAATACGTTTCTATATTATACCTCCTACTATCACATTATGTTGGTATATTTTATTGAGTGTTGCTTATTTATTTTGACTAGTTGTCTGTGTACCCGAACAATCTCTGATGCCACAAGGTAGGTGAGGCGGTGGGACCAGGCGACGTAGGCCTGCAAGTTCTTGGAGTGCGAGTGTGTAGACCTGCCGCCAGCACTGCCGTTCTCTCGAGAGCCCTCTCGGACGAAGGCCTCGACAAACTCCTCAGGGCCGATGTAAGAGAGCCTCTCTAGCTCTACGACCGTCAGCTGCTGGGCCAACACCTCAGGCTTAGAGCACAGCTCTGTCACCTCAGTCTGTGGAACCAAGATAAGTTTACAATAACAACTCATCAAGGCCGATGTAAGAGATTCTCTCTAGCTCTACAACCGTCAGATGCTGGGCCAACACCTCGGGCTTGGAGCACAACTCTGTCACCTCAGTCTGTGGAACCAAGATAAGTTTACAATAACAACTCATCAAGGCCGATGTAAGAGATTCTCTCTAGCTTTACGACCGTCAGATGCTGGGCCAACACCTCGGGCTTGGAGCACAGCTCTGTCACCTCAGTCTGTGGAACCAAGGTAAGTTTACAATAACAACTCCTCAGGGTCGATGTAAGAGAGCCTCTCTAGCTCTACGACCGTCAACTTCTGGGCCAACACCTCGGGCTTGGAGCACAGCTCTGTCACCTCAGTCTGTGGAACCAAGGTAAGTTTACAATAACCACTCCTCAGGGCGGATGTAAGAGAGCCTCTCTAGCTCTACGACCGTCCGCTGCTGGGCCAACACCTCGGGCTTGGAGCACAGCTCTGTCACCTCAGTCTGTGGAACCAAGATAAGTTTACAATAACAACTCATCAAGGCCGATGTGAGAGATTCTCTCTAGCTCTACGACAATCAGATGCTGGGCCAACACCTCGGGCTTGGAGCACAGCTCTGTCACCTCAGTCTGTGGAACCAAGGTAAGTTTACAATAACAACTCCTCAGGGTCGATGTAAGAGAGCCTCTCTAGCTCTACGACCGTCAACTTCTGGGCCAACACCTCGGGCTTGGAGCACAGCTCTGTCACCTCAGTCTGTGGAACCAAGGTAAGTTTACAATAACAACTCCTCAGGGTCGATGTAAGAGAGCCTCTCTAGCTCTACGACCGTCAACTTCTGGGCCAACACCTCGGGCTTGGAGCACAGCTCTGTCACCTCAGTCTGTGGAACCAAGGTAAGTTTACAATAACAACTCCTCAGGGTCGATGTAAGAGAGCCTCTCTAGCTCTACGACCGTCAACTGCTGGGCCAACACCTCAGGCTTGGAGGACAGCTCTGTCACCTCAGTCTGTGGAACCAAGATAAGTTTACAATAACAACTCATCAAGGCCGATGTAAGAGATTCTCTCTAGCTCTACGACCATCAGATGCTGGGCCAACACCTCGGGCTTGGAGCACAGCTCTGTCACCTCAGTCTGTGGAACCAAGGTAAGTTTACAATAACAACTCCTCAGGGTCGATGTAAGAGAGCCTCTCTAGCTCTACGACCGTCAGCTGCTGGGCCAACACCTCGGGCTTGGAGCACAGCTCTGTCACCTCAGTCTGTGGAACCAAGGTAAGTTTACAATAACAACTCCTCAGGGTCGATGTAAGAGAGCCTCTCTAGCTCTACGACCGTCAAATTCTGGGCCAACACCTCGGGCTTGGAGCACAGCTCTGTCATCTCAGTCTATGGAAATAAAGTAAGTTTACAATAACCACACCTCGGGGTCGATGTAAGAGAGCCTCACTAGCTCTACGACTGTCAACTGCTGGGCCAACACCTCAGGCTTGGAGGACAGCTCTGTCATCTCAGTCTGTGGAAATAAGGTAAGTTTACAATAACCACACCTCAGGGTCGATGTTAGAGAGCCTCTCTAGCTCCACGACCGTTAGCTGCTGGACCAACACCTCGGGCTTAGAGCACAGCTCTGTCACCTCAGTCTGTGGAAATAAGGTAAATTTACAATAACCACTCCTCAGGGCCGATGTAAGAGAGCCTCTCTAGCTATACGACCGTCAGCTGCTGGACCAACACCTCGGGTTTGGAGCACAGCTGTCATCTCAGTCTGTGGAAGTAAGGTTAGGTTACAATAACCACTCCTCAGGGCCGATGTAAGAGAGCCTCTCTAGCTATACGACCGTCAACTGCTGGGCCAACAACTCGGCCTTAGGCACAGCTGTCACTTCAGTCTGTGGAATCAAGATAAGGTTACAATAACCACTCCTCAGGGCCGATGTTAGAGAGCGTCTAGCTTCTCATTATTATACACAATTTCGGTGGAATTCCCACTCAAACTGTAGATAATCGAATTATTTTTTACTTAAACCTTAATCTTACATTAAATTTCCAAGAGATGGGTCAAATATTTTATCAAACATTGAAGTTAGTGAACCGTAATTATAGTTTTATTACGCACATTATTGTTTACTATATTAACATGTAACTTAAGTCATGTATAGTTATTTATAAGGTAATAAATACACATTGCATGTCCGTCGGCCAACTTTTAGGCAATTATAGTATACAAACATTGATTTAACTTTTTTATTTCAAATTACTTTATCTGTATGTTATCTAATCAGTTCCTCTACCTTATCAGATCCTCCATCGGAGTCCTCCAGCGCCACCCTCTGCAGGAACTCTTCGTAGCGCTGCAGGGCAGTGAGTCGGTCCAGCAGCCCCTGCAGAATGAACGACACTCCCTCGGTAGCTGCACCATCGCCACACTTGCTGATGATGGAGCGGACATGACCCATGATCCGCTCGTCCCTAAAGTCGTACGGGAACGTCTCCATCCACTCGGCTAACAGCTGGACTAGGCGAGGAATGATGCGAGGCGTATGTTCCTTAAACATGAGGAACATTTTAATTCACTGCAAAATAATGATTTGTCGAAATAACTTTAGTGTGTTCTTTTATAACAAGCAATATTGGAAATTTCTGCTCCTTGAGATTATCAACATTTTATAATATAATATTAAATGATAGTAGTCACATTAGCTGCCCAGGTTAAGTGCTAAGCACTTACTTTTGTTTTTACTAAAGCATACCGTTTAATTTATTATGAGATTCAAATAAAAAATAATGAGATGCCTTTAAATAAAATAAATATCAAATTAAATGGCCTTTAAAATAAAATAATATAAATATAATAATATTACTAACAACAAAATAAATAATAATTTAACTATAAATAGTGTCTACATAAATAAATACAAACCGTAGACGCTCCTCAGCACCCCCCCACCCCCGTGACAGAGAAACTACGTCGTGTTAGTAGAGAACCTAGTGACGAACGCTGGAACTATTAGGGTGATGCCTGATGTTCTAATTAACCCACTTCGAGCAACACGCGGTCTTTGTGGACTCATTCACGAATTATTTTATTATTAATAATTAAGTATAAACACTGTAAAAAAGTTCTCCAATTTTTTGAGAAAAGTACCTACTAATTAATTCTACTAAATTAAAGACTCGTTTGACAAATAACCTTTAGTAGTAGTAGGAGTTTGGAAATCCCTTGCCTTAACATCGTAAATAGGAAATATTGATTTATATCATTGTCAAATCATAGGTGTAGCTAAAATGTACCTGGCTGTAAGAAGGCTGTCCAGCGTTAGCCAAAAAGACCACTTGTCCCAGAAGTTGGTTTGGCCTGATGAACATCCTCGAAGTAAGCAAAAAGGCAAAGAGGAAGGCACGATCAGGGTAGTAGTTAGGCGTAGGAACCACCCTCTGTATGAGAGCTTCTAGGGTGCCAGACACCAGGTTGCTATCTCGGAATACTAACTCCTGTAACAGCAATCATGCCATCAGATAGGCTAACTGTGTTGAAAGTTTTTTTTTTTTAAGAATATAACTTTATCTCTAATGTATCTTTTTGCACAGAACCATCTAATCTAGAAATGTATAGACTTTTCTAGATTTGCTGTGTTTATAGCTATTTATAGGAAATATAAAAAAATACGAAATTTGTATTTAAAAACAATTGTTTGGGTAAAACTTAAAAAATAAAGAACACTAGTTTGTTTTTATTTGTAAAACTTCCATATTCATTATATTTTTTAATTTTGTATATCAACTGTATGCCTACACACTTAAAAGCCCAATCATCGTATTTGGTATCACAATTAGGTTTTCTCCTATTAAAATTGGGGTTTTATTACATACAAGTGGTTCCCAAATTAGTTTAAACATTAAAATGTATAATTATTAAAAAATATAACTACACTAAAATAATATCATGGAATATGTTACTGATTTCAGAAATCTCCAATTTGGAATTTTTTAAAGTTATGTACGTGCATTTATAATATTTCCTACCGTCTAATATGTATTGGATGGGCAGGAAAAAACACTTTTTAGTATCAATCACGTTTTGTATAATTTTAAAATATTACTTTAAACGCAATGAGTATTTAATTTCTGCGTTTTCAAATAACCGTTTGTAGAATCTTCACAAATATCGTACCATCTGTTATATGTAGCACTAAATTAAATAAAACTTTCTTCATTCACAAAAATTATAAATAATCATTGTTATAATGTAGTAAGGTCACAGCAAATCAACGATTTAATTAAAATAAGGTTCCTCGACGTTTAGAAAACAGTTGCCGAATCAGTTTGAGTTTATTAGTTTTCTTTTAGGATTACTTTCGCAGTTCCAAACTTTATTGGCTCAGGTTTACGATGGCTCTGAACAGAGTTTGCGGCGGCGGAAGGGAGTTGGCAAGCTGTGGTAGTTGTGAAAGGGGGTGAACCATATGTGGACCTATAAACTGGACTTTATTAAACTTACCCATTTTGAATACACTTTGTCAGCGTGTAATAAATATGAACGTCCCAAGCCCTTGTTTGAAGTATTCTCTTATAAAACAACAATATGGAGGAAATTGTTTAGCTTTTAGATTTGCTTGTGTAACTTTAGGTAATTCTCGAGAAAAGTGTGTGTATTGTGACTAGTGGAAATGAGCATTATCTGTTGATCCTTTGACCATCTGGCAGACGTAATATAAGTTCTTGGTTAGCATGTCAATGTGCTGACTCAACCCAGTTAGCGACTTGAAGCCTCAGTCCAAACCCTTGGTCACGGTCATCAAAAAAGGAGGATAAAACATAATAATAAGAAACTTTGAAGTTATTGTTTTTTTTTTTTTCCTTACTTGGTTTCTTCTTGAGTTTGTAGGACTCTCATCATAGTCTTCTTTCTGCACAATGATTTCACCTTCTTCATGAGAATCTGACAGTCTCTGAAACAAAGAACAGAAACTGTAATAAAAACTAGTAATTTATGATATGACAGTGTATTTAAAATAAATGAAAATACAATATTTGTGCTGATCCAAGCTTTTAATTATAACATTTGGCAATCAAACTTAGATGTTCTGCCGAATCAATCAGCTCGTGAAACACAAATATTTACCTTAAAAATTATTTAAAGACCATCGACTCTAACACTGTAATCAGGTAACTCTTAAATTTATAAAATCATTGTTTTGCACATATTTAAATATAATTACGAATTATTACGTAAATGAAGATGAGTGTAGCCTGGGTACTAACTGAGATTGACTTATTCTCTAAAAGGTCCAGTAGTCAGGTACACCAAGGGGCCTGCAGACTGAATCTTCGCTACTGACAAGCCTAATACTGTACTACCTCCTAAACAGCATCCCAACCCTTTCCAGCCTACCACATGAATACCAAGGAAAGGCAACAAAATATCGATATATCAGAAATATCGATAAATATGTTTCAATATATCGATATGTTACTATCGATATTTCTTATCAATCACACTGACCATATCGATATTGTCTGATCCCAGGTGAAGATCTCTTGAGCAGATTTTATTGATTGAAATTAAGAGTCTTCATCACCCCTCTGAAAAACGCTAAAAACATGGTTTTGTAGTCTCCTGATTCGGAAGCTAATTTTCAACGGATTGTCTTAAAATTCGGTAATCGTATAGTTGAAGAGTTGCGGAATGCCTCTTGGACCTGATATTTCAAAAATATTAATTAAAAGATACGTTTTTGATCTGAAATATATAATTAATATGGTTTTATTGTAGGGTCACCAAGGGTTTTTGACCAATTTACAAACTTCTAGGGTCCAAGACATGACGCAACTCTTCAACTAAACAATCATCCAGTTTCAATAAAATCCGTTTAAAAATAGCGCCCGAAACAGGAGACTACGAAACCATGTTTTGACGAAAACCCGCACCGGGCGTCAGAGCCTACTGCACAACACGCCTTTCACAAAACTTGGGCTGGTCGACTGGCGACGTCTTTGGTTGTTGGTTTTGAACCAACTGTTCTTCGTATTATTTACTTATGACGAGAGGTGTGCGTGCGGGCGACGTGGTTTAGAGCGGCTGCAGCTATGTTTTTAGAACGGCACAAACAATGACCACGCACCGCCCTCCACTCTACCCTCCCTCATATCCTATGAGCTTAATCTTCAGCTGGGATGAACACAATGAAACAAAAAGGAAATTAACATGTTTGAAATAAGCTAAATAATACCATTGGTTATTTATACTTTTTTATAATAAATAGGTAACAACGCAAGTAGTGTGAGTGAAATACTGTAAATAAATGTAATACTTTGATTTTACGTTATACAGTTAATCTATTATTATTTTGCAGTAAAAAGCCACATGCCGAGGCCGAAGGCCAAGATGTAACGAAAGCAGTGAGCGTCTGGGTTTCCACGCGCAGCATGAAGGTATGTCCCCTAGTTGTATTATAAAGTAATACATTTAGTAGAACAAATTAATAATATCGTATACATGAAATAGTCAAACGTTAGCAAATTTTAGGTGTAATATATCGCGAATCCTTATTTACAGCAATATTCATCATGAAGTTTGTGTCTACTTTTGACCGTTTCTCGTACTATAAATTATGTACTTATGGGTCTTTTACTGATAAAAAAAAAATGATTTGCTCATGATAGTAATACGACGATGAATAATGCTTGAATTATTAGTTATTTACACAGCTTGGACATTCACGTGCGATAAGTGTGACATCATTCTTTTGTGACAATATTGTTGGTGATTTGAGATTTATGATCACTTCAGTAGTCTTCTACAAGTAAACAACAAAACGACGATTGGTAATTTAACCTGTTGTAATTGTAATTTATTGTTTCAGTGCAACATCGATGAAGACTGCTGTTTAACTTTTGGAACAGATGTTATATGTGATATTGAGACTTGTATTCCTAAGTTTTCGAATTAATACTAACTTAAACTTCACCACTTCCAATTATTCTTATAGAACTAACAGTTTTTATTGATTTAAAGTTATTTGGTGCTGGTAAATAAATATATTTAAAACGCTTAAGGCACTTTTGTTTGGCTACCCTGAGAAAAGTTATACTATCTTTATATTATTATTAAAATTAAACTAATAAACACAAATGTTCAAAAGTAAGTCTCATTAAGTGTTAACTACATAACCAATGTAACATTAGTATTAAGTACACTAATAAAGTAGCCATTGTATAGAGTAATAATTACTTGTAAATCATCTATTAAAATGGTATTTTGAAGTTAAATTGATTAAATAAAAGTAACACACCAAAAGTAAATGCAATACAAAAATATTCTTGAAAGTAGGTGTAAGTTATTTTAAGAAACAGTTTAATGTTATTTCTAATTATTTTAAAAAGTATAAGAAGTTTTTAGAAGTAAAGAATGATACTTAAGGTGGAAGTTAGGTGTTATAGATGTTTATATACATATATATTTTAGAAGTAAAGAATGATACTTGAGGTGGAAGTTAGGTGTCATAGATGTTTATATACATATATATTTTAGAAGTAAAGAATGATACTTAAGGTGGAAGTTAGGTGTCATAGATATTTATATACATATATATTTTAGAAGTAAAGAATGATACTTAAGGTGGAAGTTAGGTATCATAGATGTTTATATACATATATATTTTAGAAGTAAAGAATGATACTTAAGGTGTAAGTTAGGTGTTATAGATGTTTATATACATATATATTTTAGAAGTAAAGAATGATACTTAAGGTGGAAGTTAGGTGTTATAGATGTTTATATACATATATAAGGAGTTTTTATAAGTAAAGAATGATACTTAAGGTGGAAGTTAGGTGTTATAGATGTTTATATACATATATATTTTAGAAGTAAAGAATGATACTTAAGGTGGAAGTTAGGTGTTATAGATGTTTACACATATATATTTTAGAAGTAAAGAATGATACTTAAGGTGTAAGTTAGTATATAGATGTTTATATACATATATATTTTAGAAATAAAGAATGATACTTAAGGTAGAAGTTAGGTGTTATAGATGTTTATATACATATATATTTTAGAAGTAAAGAATGATATTTAAGGTGGAAGTTAGGTGTTATAGATGTTTATATACATATATATTTTAGAAGTAAAGAATGATACTTAAGGTGGAAGTTAGGTGTCATAGATGTTTATATACATATATATTTTAGAAGTAAAGAATGATACTTGAGGTGGAAGTTAGGTGTCATAGATGTTTATATACATATATATTTTAGAAGTAAAGAATGATACTTAAGGTGGAAGTTAGGTGTTATAGATGTTTATATACATATATATTTTAGAAGTAAAGAATGATACTTAAGGTGGAAGTTAGGTGTCATAGATGTTTATATACATATATATTTTAGAAGTAAAGAATGATACTTGAGGTGGAAGTTAGGTGTCATAGATGTTTATATACATATATATTTTCAATCTCTCGACTAAAGTCATAAATAAAACGGTAATTGTCAATAGTATTAGAAAAAAATAACAATTTTTAGCACTAAATAAATGTAGCTGATACTTAAAATTAAATGTCTAAATCAAAAGGAACATAATAAATTTCATGTACAAGTGCATGAATGAAATTATAATCCTAATGAATAAATTATGAAACATATTCTATTATCATTCATATGTGATAAGAATTTAAAAATTAATTGAAACTTACAAGTGTTGTGTGGGCTGCTCCAATGGACCTTAGTATATAACTGAACACTCTCATTTAATTATAAATGTATAATATACAATGTGTTGAAAATCCCAGTACAGTATTGACTTCTGCAATATGCAAAATATTTGCTAAAGTAATTTTGTCAACAAAATTACAAGTTGTAAAGTTACATAATATAATATATGTAAATCAAAATATATTTACCAATAATTAAAGTACAATTACCACCATATCTTTAATCGTGTTGCGAAAAGACTGGACAGTTGTAATCGTTCACCAGGCCTTCTGTTTCATTGAAGTAAGGTTTTTGACATAGTAAATCATGAACTGTTGTGAACTAAGATGTCGAGCTTAGGCATCACAGGTGTGGACTGGCTCGCAACATACTTCTGGGGAAGTAGACGGGTTGTTGAATTCACTGCCGTAGGTGGTTCTGTTTGTCGCTCGACTCCTCTCTCCTGAGGTGTCAATCTCGAGGGATGTCCCTCGGGGTGGTTCTGGTTGTCGACCGACTCCTCTCTCCTGAGGTGTCAATCTCGAGGAGTGTCCATCGGGGTGATTCTGGTTGTCGGCCGACTTCTCTCTTCTGAGATTTCAATCTCGAGGGATGTCCCTCGGGGTGGTTCTGTTTGTCGACCGATTCCTCTCTCCTGAGGTGTCAAACTCGAGGAATGTCTATTGGGGTGGTTCTGGTTATCGGCCGACTCCTCTCTCCTGAGATGTCAATCTCGAAGTATGTCAATAGGGGTGGTTCTGGTTATCGACCAACTCCTCTCTCCTGAGGTGTCAATCTCGAGGGATGTCCATTGGGGTGGTTCCGGTAGTCGGCCGTCTCCTCTCTCCTGAGGTGTCAATCTCGAAGGATGTCCATTGGGATGGTTCCGGTAGTCGGCGTCTCCTCTCTCCTGAGGTGTCAATCTCGAGGGATGTCCATTGGGGTGGTTCCGGTAGTCGGCCGTCTCCTCTCTCCTGAAGTGTCAATCTCGAAGGATGTCCATTGGGGTGGTTCCGGTAGTCGGCCGTCTCCTCTCTCCTGAGGTGTCAATCTCGAAGGATGTCCATTGGGGTGGTTCCGGTAGTCGGCCGTCTCCTCTCTCCTGAGGTGTCAATCTCGAAGGATGTCCATTGGGGTGGTTCCGGTAGTCGGCCGTCTCCTCTCTCCTGAGGTGTCAATCTCGTGGGATGTCCATCAGGGTGGTTCTGGTTGTGTCCAATATATCATTTCACTAAATATTGACGTTATTATTTCTCCTAAAAATCATCACGATTTGAAAAAAAACACATTTAAATTGACTCTTATGTGTACAAAACGTGCATTTAAAAACAAATCACTTTATTTAGTTTTTACGCTAGGTTAACGCACTAAAATGTAGTTTATTCTAGACCAGTGGATAGAGGTTTAGTGTTTATAATAATCGCAATGGTATTTTAAAATGTGAAAAACAAAAATAACAATGTTATTACTATATTCTTTTATAATTAACATAATCATTAAAGGTATAATTATTCTTATTTTTATTTTATTTTAATTCATCCCCACAGACCACAATTTGTTTCGTTTAGATAAATGTATTTAATTGTTACATTCAGGAGGCTATTATAAATAGTGACAGCAAAACATGAGTGTATTGTTGGTCGTGACATAAGAGTTAGAGCATAGTTCTAAAGAGAAAAATCTTTACAATTCGATATATTGGTTACTCGAAATATCGATATTTTTCTTTCGATATTATCGTTCGATCGATATTGGGTTTGCGGTATATTTGCCATTCCTATAGATACCCCATGTTAGAAGTGTCCCCGTTAGTAGTAACGACTAGGGGACGCCTTGGTGGATGAAGTGGACTAATGGAACTTCACTACACTTTACCACCAAGTAGCTGGGTTACATCACTATACCACAAGTACCGTACTAATATTTAACTTTTATATCATTTGTACGTCTTCATATTGTCTGGATTTTATCGACTATTTTATAAAATAATCGTTCTTTAAAAAAGTAAACGTTTATAAGAATTATTAGTTTTCTCGAGCGTAAACAGTAAATACGTTGTTTGCTGTAATCGATTGTATTATAACGTTCACAAAGAGCAATATAGACAGTAAATAATTACTTCAACACAACATTAGTATCGTTATCGCTGATGTTTTGGATAATTTTTATTATATATTCCTTTATAATTCCTTTCTGAATTCTTCTTATCTTAGGATGGTAAACATAGTTTACTGAAATCGACATCTAAAATATATCCATATGTTATATACTACATTATAATATATTAAATTGACGTAGTTTGAAGATTACTTGTCTTTAACGTTATATATATTTTATCTTACTGTCCTATTATTTTGAATAGTTACAGTATTCCTTGTCAGATTCAATAAAGAGCTTAACAACAGTGTAATTAACTAGTATAGACCCATATTAAGTATTACATTTGACAATGGACTGTTCTTCTAACAACAGTACATAAAATACGAACGACATGAATGTCCCTAGCCACAGTGCATCACTCCGACCAATATACACGTAAACGTGACAGCTGCAGGGGGACCGTTTACAATGAACATGTATTAGGTGTTGAGAGGGATACTTGGCGTCACTCGTGGAGAAATACGGTTATGTACATTACATTTGGCCACTATGTTCACTTCCGTTACAGACTATTCTCAAGAACATCGCTTTTATAATATGGTTGGTACATTTTTATATAGCTCGTCGTTCTATCCCTCAATAGAATTAATTAAAAAATATTCTAAATCAACTGATTATTTCTATCTCTCTTCCTCACTAATCATAAAGCTAAAGATTTTTTTTATCTTTGTAACAAAGATCACATGCATTAACTTAAAGATAACGTAGTACAAAATATCTTGTTTAAGTGAGTGTGGTTTTTTTACTCCATTTTAGACATTTATACTCACGCCCAATATTCTTCGTAATAACTCACAGTAATAATACCCAGTACCGTGTTTCTACACTTACGTCTTCTAATCAGCAGTGTTCGCAATCGTAATCTATGAGGTGATGTGAACGGTTCCAGTAAATCCTGGAGCTAACAATGTTCAGCAAGTAATTACTACCCAACATAACCTTTACATCTACACGTCTCTATATTACTACCCAACATGCCCTTTACATCTACACGTCTCTATATTACTACCCAACATACCCTTTACATCTACACGTCTCTATATTAATACCCAACATAACCTTTACATCTACACGTCTCTATATTACTACCCAACATGCCCTTTACATCTACACGTCTCTTTATTACTACCCAACATAACCTTTACATCTACACGTCTCTTTATTACTACCCAACATACCCTTTACATCTACACGTCTCTATATTACTACCCAACATAACCTTTACATCTACACGTCTCTTTATTACTACCCAACATACCCTTTACATCTACACGTCTCTATATTACTACCCAACATAACCTTTACATCTACACGTCTCTTTATTAATACCCAACATAACCTTTACATCTACACGTCTCTATATTACTACCCAACATACCCTTTACATCTACACGTCTCTATATTACTACCCAACATAACCTTTACATCTACACGTCTCTATATTACTACCCAACATAACCTTTACATCTACACGTCTCTATATTACTACCCAACATAACCTTTATATCGACACGTCTCTATATTACTACCCAACATACCCTTTACATCTACACGTCTCTATATTACTACCCAACATAACCTTTACATCTACACGTCTCTTTATTACTACCCAACATACCCTTTACATCTACACGTCTCTATATTACTACCCAACATAACCTTTACATCTACACGTCTCTATATTACTACCCAACATAACCTTTACATCTACACGTCTCTATATTACTACCCAACATACCCTTTACATCTACACGTCTCTATATTACTACCCAACATAACCTTTACATCTACACGTCTCTATATTACTACCCAACATACCCTTTACATCTACACGTCTCTATATTACTACCCAACATAACCTTTACATCTACACGTCTCTTTATTACTTCCCAACATAACCTTTACATCTACACGTCTCTATATTACTACCCAACATACCCTTTACATCTACACGTCTCTATATTACTACCCAACATAACCTTTACATCTACACGTCTCTATATTACTACCCAACATGCCCTTTACATCTACACGTCTCTATATTACTACCCAACATACCCTTTACATCTACACGTCTCTATATTACTACCCAACATAACCTTTACATCTACACGTCTCTTTATTACTTCCCAACATAACCTTTACATCTACACGTCTCTATATTACTACCCAACATACCCTTTACATCTACACGTCTCTATATTACTACCCAACATAACCTTTACATCTACACGTCTCTATATTACTACCCAACATGCCCTTTACATCTACACGTCTCTATATTACTACCCAACATACCCTTTACATCTACACGTCTCTATATTACTACCCAACATGCCCTTTATATCTACACGTCTCTATATTACTACCCAACATAACCTTTACATCTACACGTCTCTATATTACTACCCAACATTACCTTTACATCTACACGTCTCTATATTACTACCCAACATACCCTTTACATCTACACGTCTCTATATTAATATCCAACATACCCTTTACATCTACACGTCTCTATATTAATACCCAACATAACCTTTACATCTACACGTCTCTATATTACTACCCAACATAACCTTTACATCTACACGTCTCTATATTACTACCCAACATACCCTTTACATCTACACGTCTCTATATTAATACCCAACATACCCTTTACATCTACACGTCTCTATATTAATACCCAACATAACCTTTACATCTACACGTCTCTATATTACTACCCAACATACCCTTTACATCTACACGTCTCTATATCACTACCCAACATACCCTTTACATCTACACGTCTCTATATTACTACCCAACATAACCTTTACATCTACACGTCTCTATATTACTACCCAACATACCCTTTACATCTACACGTCTCTATATTACTACCCAACATACCCTTTACATCTACACGTCTCTATATTACTACCCAACATAACCTTTACATCTACACGTCTCTATATTACTACCCAACATAACCTTTACATCTACACGTCTCTATATTACTACCCAACATAACCTTTACATCTACACGTCTCTATATTACTACCCAACATAACCTTTACATCTACACGTCTCTATATTACTACCCAACATACCCTTTACATCTACACGTCTCTATATTACTACCCAACATAACCTTTACATCTACACGTCTCTATATTACTACCCAACATACCCTTTACATCTACACGTCTCTATATTAATACCCAACATACCCTTTACATCTACACGTCTCTATATTACTACCCAACATAACCTTTACATCTACACGTCTCTATATTACTACCCAACATACCCTTTACATCTACACGTCTCTATATTACTACCCAACATGCCCTTTACATCTACACGTCTCTATATTACTACCCAACATGCCCTTTACATCTACACGTCTCTATATTACTACCCAACATAACCTTTACATCTATACGTCTCTATATTAATACCCAACATAACCTTTACATCTACACGTCTCTATATTACTACCCAACATAACCTTTACATCTACACGTCTCTATATTACTACCCAACATAACCTTTACATCTACACGTCTCTATATTAATACCCAACATAACCTTTACATCTACACGTCTCTATATTACTACCCAACATAACCTTTACATCTACACGTCTCTATATTACTACCCAACATAACCTTTACATCTACACGTCTCTATATTACTACCCAACATACCCTTTACATCTACACGTCTCTATATTACTACCCAACATGCCCTTTACATCTACACGTCTCTATATTACTACCCAACATGCCCTTTACATCTACACGTCTCTATATTACTACCCAACATGCCCTTTACATCTACACGTCTCTATATTACTACCCAACATGCCCTTTACATCTAAGCGTCTCTATATTAATACCCAACATAACCTTTACATCTACACGTCTCTATATTACTACCCAACATAACCTTTACATCTACACGTCTCTATATTACTACCCAACATAAACTTTACATCTACACGTCTCTATATTACTACCCAACATACCCTTTACATCTACACGTCTCTATATTACTACCCAACATAACCTTTACATCTACACGTCTCTATATTACTACCCAACATACCCTTTACATCTACACGTCTCTATATTACTACCCAACATACCCTTTACATCTACACGTCTCTATATTACTACCCAACATAACCTTTACATCTACACGTCTCTATATTACTACCCAACATACCCTTTACATCTACACGTCTCTATATTATTACCAACATAATCTTTACATCTACACGTCTCTATATTACTACCTACATAACCTTTACATCTACACGTCTCTATATTACTACCCAACATACACCTTTACATCTACACATCTCTTTGTTACTACCTAACATACCCTGAGACCCATCCCCCCACCAAAGCTGGAAAGCGTGCCAACCGGGGGATGGCTCAAAACAAGTCGAGCGATGGGATCACGGGTGGCAGTTGGAGGGTCAAAATAATACTCGGCAGCTGAGCAAAACTGATTTTATTTCAAGAAACATCATTTAAAAAAACAAAAACGGCAGAAGGCCACCATATAAAATAGGCAGAAGGCCACAATATAAAATCTGCAAATAAATAAATAACAATAAACACAAAATTTAACAATATAACGACAAAAGCTACCAAAACACTTAACGCTACAAATACCAAAACTACAATTAACAAACTGTATGGCCTATCTGCAGTTTAGCCTGAGACACCCCAAAACGTAAGAAAATTATTAACAATTTAAAAATTACCATTAAGAAACAAATTTAGATAACCCCAAAATAAAAGTGAAAATTTAGAAAACTTCTGGAAACAAAAATTTTGGTATCATCAATTAAGCCGGCAATTTGGCCCACATCCCTTGATTCCACCGAGGCCCGGGAGTAAGCCGGAATCCCGGGGCAGCTCCGAATTAAGTTAACTAAAAGCACCATAATCCCCTTTTGGTGAGTTTAAAAATTAAACAATTTAAAAGAAAATATAACACGGTACCGTTCGAGTAAAAATTCACTTCCAAACACCCCTAATACACGTAACCCAAAAAAATAAATAACAATAACTAGGCCTAAACATATGAATAAATAATAACATGATTTAACAATGGGGACCTAACAAATATAAAAATCTAAACAAATGTAACAAGAAAATAAACTAATTAAACTAAATAACAATAGATATTAACATTAAAAGTTCTTGGTTTTTCACGTTTTCTTTTCCCTTTAATAAAAAAAATAAATAAATAAGTCCCCAATGGCTGTGTTGCTTAAAATCACTGTCCAAGTTTAGAAGCTCAGGCCTAGGCCTCATATTAAACAGTTCCACAAACTTTTTCTCTTCTTTTATTTTTTCTTTCCATTTCCTTTTCACTTTTAAATTAAACCCCCAGCTCAGCCGCCGGGAAACAACAAGGAAAGCACTGACCTGAGGACAGAAGACTCATACCCAAAGATGTAGGTGGGGCAGCAGGGTCACCAATGGCCTCTATACATGGTCCTCAGGCCAGGCTGGCAGTGTGGATGGTAGACAATCCCCGGACGGCAAGCCGAGGGTAGAAGCGTCCTACTCGAGGACCCTGGAGTTTTGGGAACTCTCAGCCGGCAACCATGACTTGACGAACGCTGCAAAGAACAAGAGAACAGACAGGCCAACTTGACCGAAGCTGCTGGAACACGGAACGAAACGGAACTGGGCCAACGGCTACCAAGTACACGAAACGCAAGGCAAAAGCGAATCTCAGGCAGCCTGGCAGACAACGACGAAAAAAATGAAACTGTACCGGTCCAAGACCCGGTACAACCCTTATATTTAAATTTTATTATTTTTGCCTTATAACTTTGCACATCTACTCGTCCCTCTTCTCCTAGCCTACACAATATTCATATCTGTTTATTACTATATTACAAACTCTATATCTACGCGTAACTGTATTACATTTTTTTTTATTTTCCCCCAAAAGTTTTTCTCGTAATTGTACGTAAATATTTTGACACTTAACATGACTTAAAACGCAATGACGACTTCTGTAAGAAGATTAATTACTTCGAAATAGCTTATTTTTAAATAAAACTAATTATTATGATAATTTCTTGTTATTTTATAAAAAAAGATATTACTTTAAGTTTAGTTTAAATCATTACATTTATTCATAATATTCAACACATTTATTCATAACGCCTGGTTTGTGTAAAATCTACTTTTTTAAATAACTTAAACATAAAAAAGTGTTTTAGTTTTACTATAACTATAAAGTTAACCACCGTTTATGTTGTTTTAATTTAATAACAACAATCAATGAATTTAACACTGCAGAGACATGGTTACAATGCCGTCGTTAATTTCCGAGTCAGCCACAACCTAGGCTATACATAAACCAGGTCACCAAATACAACTCTGTTCTCTTACTTTGTAACGTTTGTTTTCAATTACTTTATTTATTAGTTCACTCGTTTTATTTTTAGGTATGAGGTTAAATGTTATATTTATTACCATTTATCCATACTATTTAGTGTGCAACCTTCATATAGAGTCCTCCAACTCCCCATCATTGGCCTTTAAATAATCACAAGTATTTGATGGTGTTAAACTGTATAAAACCTGATCTCTGGAATAGTACCTTTAATGGATAAACACTGAAGTTGTTCCAACTCCTAATGACCGAGACAACTTTAAACAGAGAATAACGTGTGAAGTTCTGTCGGAACAGAAACATTACAAGAACAGTTCCAGGTCTTAACCATACCCATGTTCAATCCCAATAGATACTCCACATGTTAGTATAAAGACTAGCAAGTTATTTTTCTTGCCTAATGTCTATGCATGAATAAACCACACGTGTAGTGCCTGTGTATTTTTAAGTTCGGAATTAAAAACCTATATTTCTTATCTTTAAAGACTTGTCACTTCTCTGCATATCGTTTACTGTTGACAGCTCATTTTTGTAAACCGTTGTGATTCGTCTAATATCTAATATTACTGATGAAAAAACAATTCCTCTATACACAAAACTTTCTTTTGTCACCATTCACGTCGACCTACTTAATAGTACTGATTTAAGGCCATCAATAGTGCTAATACAATAAATTATGTTTTACCCTGAAATAAGCTTCAGAAAAAAATGTTTAAATCGATCACTTATTAAAATCACACATACATCCATGATAGTTAAAGAGAGCCTGGAGTCATAAAGGTCTCGCTTGGGTTGCTCCGAAAGTGGTATGTTACTTACATACACGCGCTAAGTAAGTATTGCAATTGAATATACTAGAAGCTGTTTGTAATTGGTGATTAATTATTGATTTTTCACTGGATATTTGACAGTATGATACTCGACAGGCTGTCTAGACATTATGGTCCCCAACAGGCGATCTCGACAGTACTCAAGAGGTGATTTCGGCATTACGACACACGACAATCTTGACAAAATTACACTCAACAGGCAATCTCGATACTATGACACACCACAGGTTATCTTGACACAATGAATCTCGAGATGTGATCTCGATACCATGACACACTGCAGGTGATCTCTACTATGACACATAACATGTAATCTTAAAGCAATGAAACTCGACAGGTGATCTCGATATTATGACACACCACAAGTGATCTTGACACAATGAATCTCGACATGTGATCTGGATACCATGACACACTGTAGGTGATCTCTACTATGACACATAACATGTAATCTTAAAGCAATGAAACTCGACAGGTGATCTCGATACTATGACACACCACAGGTGATATTGACACAATGACACTCGACAGGTGATCTCGATACTATGACACACGACAGGTAATTGGTCGGTAGCGTAGTTGGTTCAATCCTAGCTTCATGTGCTTAAGGTTGTCAGTTCGATCCCAATCAGAGTCAATACATTTTGAGAAGGATCAGCTGATAACCACCGGCTGTTCATTTGTTGACTATTAATTAATGACACTTTCTATTAATTAATGACACTTTCTAAGGAATAGTCGGCCTTAGTTTGTAACAATGACTACATTCGCTCATCTACACTCATCACACTCAATCGAAATCCATATTCGCCCATATCTTGACGATCGGCGTCTTATGAATAAATAAATAAAAAAATAAATAAATAAAAATCTTGACACAATGAATCTCGACATGTGATCTCGATACCATGACACACTGCAGGTGATCTCTACTATGACACATAACATGTGATCTTAAAGCGATTAAACTCGACAGGTGATCTCGATACTATGACACACGACATGCTATCAGGACAGTATAGGTAGGTTGGATATAGCCCTTGTAGATGTATAACGTCGCTTAAGATTTGTCTATGTGATATCTGACGGATGAACCTTGGCATTACAACAGCCTAGAGTCACTTGAAGTTAATAACCTTCTCTCTAAACAAATCTAAGCCCATTGATTGAACAAACATATAAAATAATATAATATTAAGGAAAAACTAATAAATATTAAAGTGATTTATTTAAATAAATTACATAATAAAAATATAAAATTATGGTTAACCTGAATATTTGTGTTTTCTTGTAAACTTATGTTCTGTGATGTTCCACTTTGGTACTGTGTTCAGGGCCATAAAATGTACATCTAATGGGGAACCAGCAGCTGTAAACTTACATGATGAGACGCTAGGTGTGAGACCATGTAGTTCCCTACCCTCACTGTCGTAATGGAGTTGGGTAAGTTTCAACACACATTACAAATTTGTTATTTCATTGTTTTAAAATCAATGATTCAGCAATGGAGAGTTTTAAAACTATAATTAATTTTTAATACTTTATCAATTATGTATTTTTTATCGAAGTGCTAGTATTCAAGTAAATAGATAACTTAGTTTGACAGATAAAGATACTTAAGATCCCTGATTGTTTTTTTTTTTTTTTTTTTTTTTTCTAAATATTCATCTTTGCTGTGGAGAGCCAGTAATTTCCTAACAATCATAAATGTTTTTTAAATAGTTTGATAATAACACCGCAAATAATATGAAATCTCCTATTATAATTCATTAACTAGAAATTGACCAGAAAATTAAATTAATGAAAAAGGATAGTTATAATCTGCCTTTATTATCTTCCAAATTAATTTAATTGGAGTTATTAAAACTAAGTATTTCTGTTCTTATTCCATTAAAAGTTCAAGTATTACATCAAGAATCAAATACTACTCTTGAATTATTCCTGAGGGATACAATTTGAAAGTGTTTCTGCAAATTAAAAAAAAAATAGTTTAGAGTGTTATATTTTTTTCATTGTTTGTTTTGATTGTTTCATAAAACTAAGTTTTACAATATATCAGGAATATCAGGAAAGGATATTTGTGTACGAGGAGAAAATAAATAAAAAGTATGATATTTTATTAAACTTAATCATGGAGAGCACCCAAGAGTTATTTCACAAAAACTGAAAAATAATGGATTAAAAGATAAACATTCACATTTGAAAGAATATGTGCATAATTAGGCTAAATTATTTGGGTATATCTATTACTTTGACCAAATTGAAGATGATTCACAAAACTTAACCTCAGTAAAAATGGGGTAAAAGTCAAAATAGTAAAGATAAAATACTAATGTCAAAATAGTTTGTACATTTCTAAAATATGTAATTTAAAATCATCAGACTGTCACTGCTTGACCTTTTTTAAAACAACGATCGATCTTGTTTTTTTTTTTTTTTTTTTTTTACTTCGGCTCAAAATTTAGCTTCGACATCCACAGTTGTCTTCTGAACTCAGAGAATAAAAACGCCACTAGATTAGATAAATATACATGCTATATATTTGCCTACATTTAATAAATAAATTTACCTTTTTCCTGTTGACTCTAGGAAACGTGTTGGCGAAGCGCACTCTGTGTTTAGTAGTCGAAGGCACTCTAGAGTCGCAGGGTCGATGACTTCTGTCGCAAGGGCCCACAGTCGCTCTGGCAGTGGAGTTCCGTTCCAGTGGGGGTGGAGTTGCACTCCTCTCCACCTCCACAACCGTGGTCGTAGTGGTAGGTGGGGGACCGGTGAGAGAGGAACTGACTGGTATAGAAGTGGGAGATTTGACGTTAGAGAGTCGGCTACAGCTTGCACACTGAACTCCGACCTCCAGTCTGGTGGCAGTGGTGGTGACGTCATGTGATCTCCGCGTGCAGACGGCCGACGACAGCCGACTGGCGAATAGGTACATCGCCATGCGTACATTTAGCAGCCTTATGGGCACGGTCTGCTACCGTACTACCCGGACTTAAAACATTATCTTACCTGAAACAGAACATAGAGAAAGGTAAATAGCTACATCACCATGAGTACATTTAGCAGTCTTATAGGCACGGTCTGCTACCGTACTACCCGAACTGAAAACTTGGTCTGACCTGAAACAGAACATAGAGAAAGGTAAATAGGTACATCGCCATGAGTACATTTAGTGGCCTTATGGGCACGGTCTGCTACCGTACTACCCGGACTGAAAACATGGTCTGACCTGATATCATGCTACTTTTCACCACAATATATTAAAATTTTAATGGATGGTACTGCAATTTAAATTAAATGTTTGCATCCCATAAATTTAAGAGATTATAATCCATGCATCGTGTGTACATAAGCATTTATCACTGACAAGGTTTAGTTGGATGTTTCTAAAATAGACTTCTAGTTAGTAAAAAAAGATCACTTTACGTCCATTTAAGATGTCTTACGCTTGTTACATAATTAATTCTTAAATGAAGCAAGGGTTATGGCAAACCCCACTTCCATTATTCTATCTCTAAACTGGAAGCTCTGACTAGAATGACTGATTAAATTAGTCAGAGTTACAATGTAAAGTTGGCGCCAAGTTTCAACTTGTTTAATACTGTAATGGGTTTGTAACCCATTCCAATTTCTGTTTATCATCCAAGTTCATCTAATATCTGATTCAAATGAGGGTTGTTGCATATGGATTATCACTCATGAAGAAACTACATTCAGGGCACGCCGCAAGTTGGAGGAAGTGTGTTAACTTCCAAGAAACACATAGAATATCTGTTACCTACTTCTTACTATGTTATTTGAGTTCACTCTTCACTCTGTATGTATATTTATGTATACTACTCAATGTGTGTATAAAAATGTTAGTAACTTTTTTGTACTGACTTTTAAAAGCGTACGAAACTAAAAATGTACGAAGAATATTATTGACTATTGAATCATCATGGTTATTTTTCGTACATTTTTATTTTTAAAGTCTGCTTTAGTTCACTGGTCTGCTGGTAGTTATTTTTTACCACTTCATTACCAGTGTTACCATTTCTATCAATAAACAGTTGTTTATTTTTTTTATACTAATTCATATTTTCTTATAATTATTATTTCTTCGAACATGCTAGTTAATGTATATTCTATATTGGTTAAGTCTTGCTGATTTATGTGTCACTAAAATAATATAAGGGGTAACTATACTAACATGTATTTAAAACGTTCAACATAATATTTGACTCGCGTGATTACACGCAGACGTCTTTTTAAACACATTGCTTGAAGTGAAATTAAAAATATTTTTCAAATAGGTACAAAAGACTAAAAAAACAACTTGGTGAACTTATTTTTGGTACCTATCCACAGTCACTTTTTTGTAAGTCCTAACGCACAACAAGTTAATTCTCATGAGTGCTGGATTTTTTCTATTTGACATGAAACGGTTCGATGTTTTTTTATTTTTATCTTAATTATATTAAAAATTGTTTCATGAAAGTGTTTTATCAATGATCAACTTTTTAAGGAAAAATTAATTACAGTAACTATGAGTAGACAGACATATTGTATTTAGGTTTTTTAATGCTTAACTTTAATTTAACCATTTTTATAAAATTAAAAGGCCTTGTCTAACAAAAAGAGAAAGAGGTAGAAGCTATAAAATTGTCATGAAGTCACACCATAAAGCTCCTCAGACCACCCAAATGATCGCCATTAAACACACGTTAACGATAAATTGTGGCCTGTTTGTACTGCGCACGTAATTGTTTAAGGGAGGTTTTTATTTTAAAATGTTACATTTTGAATAACATGAGACTTTTGGCCCCATTATTTTATTTTATATACAATATTATCTTTTCTAGTTTTCTTCTAGTTTTAATTATTTCAGTTGTATCTATACATAAAATACATTTTTAAGTATTCTACATAGAGCTTTCAAGTAACCTTCAACAAGACAATATATTTAACATATTTAAGGTTTATATAACTGCTATGAAGTAATCATTAACTGAAAACCACGAATGAAACCAACTACAATGTACTGTCGGTGCAGAAATTATGTGTACCCGAGTTTAAAGCTGTTTTATAAGAAATTAAGATAGCTAAGAAAAATTCAATCACGCCATTGATTTCCTCGTTTAATTATACGTTATGACATATGAACTTTTAAATTGAATTATTATAAGTTTGAATAATTATTATCCTAGTTGGAACAAAAAGTACAGGAATTTTAACTAGTTTAACTTTGCATCAACTTTACAACTTTATTATTCAAAACTCCGTAAATTTATCGCACTTTTATTTTATATTATATGTTTTTTTAATGTGTGAATTATAGGAATGTTTTCTATAATTTTTATAAATTTAATAATTTTAACTTATCAAGAAAAAACGCTCCTGTTAATTTACTGAAACAACGTTTTCTTGGCTTCTATAGTTTGTAAAATTAATTACTTGGTCATGTTGTAATCCTTATAAAATGTATAGTTACGATACATTATTTTCGTATGCGTAAGTAAAATCAGTAGTTTGAAATTAATATAAATAAATTCAAATAGATCAAATTACAGTGATTTAGATTTATTCAGTTTCAAATTGAAATTTAAAGTAAATCACTGCATTTATTTACGCATAAGATAGTAATGTATCATTTTATATGCTGCTATTTTTATTTTATGTAACTATACATTTTATAAGGATTTACAACTTGACCAAGTAATTAATGTTACAACCTCTAGAAGCCAAGAAAACGTTGTTTCAGTAAATTGATAGGTACCTTTTTCCTTGATAAGTCAAAATTCTTAGATTTATGGAAACTATAGAAATTTAATAACTTATACTAAAATTTTAAAATGCATACGTTATAAGGTACAATTAAACGACAAAAACAACGGCGTGATTGAATTTTTCACAGGCCTCTTAGTTTCTTAGTAAAAAAACTTCAAACTTGGGTACACTTAATTTCTGCATCCCATTGCGCAGTAGTGCTTTGTATGTCCCCTTGCGTATCCACAATTTAAGGCACCATTTAGAAAGGTGAAATCCCGTTGTATACTACAAGCACTTGAACCATCCTGTTCAATGGGTGTTAAAGGTCACTGATCAAAACACAACTATCCATTTATCTCGTTACTTCAATTTATTAAAATTAAGTTGGAAATTTTACTTCCACATATTAACTTATAGGATCTACATTTATGAAAATGCCACTTTCTTTCACAACAAGGCTGATAAAATAATTACACCTTAAAAAAGTTTAATTATGGATCTTTTTCAACAAATGTAATTAATTACAAGGTCGTTACCTGTACTTTCTAATGTTAACAGATTCAATAACCAAACAAAGTATCAAGTTGAACCTGATACCTAAAATTAAATATTATAAAAGTCGATATTTAAAAAAAAAAATAGTTTTAAATTTATATTAATGATAGTTCAAAATACTATATTATTCTTTTTAATTATGAATACAAATATGGTATTATTTTCATTATAAATACAACAACATTGTGTAAAATTTTTTAGTTATTGTGCATCTCGTAATAAGGACAAAACATAAACTGTTTTTAAAGCGTTGTTTAATTGTTTTTTTTTTTTTAAGAATCTAGATGTAAAATTAACAATTATAAAGTAATTTTTTAAACACGGCAGAAAAATACTGTAACTCTTGAATTAAATTAAAATAAAAATAATTTTAAATATATTAACTTGAGTGTAAATACAAATGTTTAAAGTTATGGTATATATATATATATATATATATATATATATATATATATATATATATCTAACAATGCTCTTAGTGAGAGAGGTTCCACTCACTACTATCCATTCACACTTTAGTTAAGACTGTGTGGGCTATGGATGGTCGCCGCGCTACTGTCTATCCTGTATTTAGGATAGATAAAATATAAACAAATATAAATAACATATAAAAAAACTACGTTTTATATCGCTCTCAGTGTAACTGTAATCGATAGTGGGAATCATAATTCATGTAAAATGAATTTAAAATTAATTAATATCGACAGCAGAGTATTTGTTAAAGGTCAGTTAATATATATTATAGTAACTGTATTTATTAAAGGCAACATAATTTGTCATTAATTTATTAAAATTGAAAACAATAAAAAATATGAGCATAAAAAATCAAAACAAAACAATAGACACGTTATATAATACTCGTAAGATTTCTTTTATTTGTAAATTATGAAGATTTTTTTAGAGTAAATACTTTTTGTAGTTATAATCAGCTTTGTAAATTAAAACAACATTACTGATTTATTTTATATATTTTTAATATTTGGTAATTTATTACAATGCACAAATTACTAACAAAAAACTACTTAAAACTAACGTAGAAGTATGTTTGTCTGATATAAATTCAGAATCTGTGAATGTTTTGTACTTTGCTAGTAGCGCGGCTGCTCCATTACAATTGCATGGGCAATTCAGCGCCCACTTTCTCAACTAAACTGTGAACGGAGAGTACTGTGGTAACTTTTACTGTTGTTGTAAAAATATAATACGATCCATTTACATCTGGAAAACACCCACCATTTTCTACTTTGTAGCTAACAATTCAAAATTATGGAAGCAATCAAGTTAATTAAAACCATTTAACTTGTAATACTGAGACGCCTTCAATTCTAGCGACGTGATTTAGCTACTGCTTTCACATTGCGTCTTGTAATGCAAGGCGCGCAATATCGTCAAATATACTTCAGTGAATCAGTTAGCCCAACTCAAATCTTGTAGATCTGAATACAATCAAAGTAGTTTTATACTTGTAGACTACTCTAATGGTAATAAATCTTGTTTTATAAATAACTTCTTCTTTATTTATTTATCCAAACAACGTGAACTTATCTAAATTGTTTGTAATTTATGTAACAAAATAATTATAATATTAACTGTACTATCTACAAAACTACAAGAAATAATAGGGTCTATTAGGTTTATTTGACAATACCAACTATTATGAAGTGGGAAATATTATAAAATTAGATTGCTTTATGATTCTAGTGATTTAATATTTTTTTATTTTTGTAATGTGATAGAGTCATGACTACCGTACGTGTATGGGTAGGTGGGATGGCTATTACCACTTTTAGTTTATTGGTGGGTGGGTGGGCCATCACACACAGTAAATATCAGTGTTGAAAAGTGCTACTGTGACCAGCTGATTTATGTGCATATTTATTTATATCCAATCATACCCTGTAAGTTTATTACTGTGGCCAGATGATTTATTTACGAAAACAACTGTTACTTTATTTCAGATAAAATCCATTGAACAATCGACATTTTTACAAATAAAGAATAACGACTAAGCCATATCAAAGCGTGGCCGGGTTCCAGGAGGGGCTGTCGGGAATATTTTGTATAACACTCCGGGAAGGGACGTCAGGAATACCTTGTGTAACAATCCAGGAAGGGCTGTCGGGAATATTTCGTATAACAATCCAGGAAGGAAATTAATGAAAAAAGTTCATTAATTTGTTGCTTTATTTCTTTTAGAGTATTTAACCTTGCTGTTAGACTTTATACCTTACCATGACACTGTAGTATTTCTACCTTCTTGGAATTGTTTGTCCCGTGATTTATTTACATAATGTTCCCATCTTACCACAACTAATGTAAAATAAACAAAAAACAAAGTTGTAATTTAACCTCTTTAAACTAACAGAGCATGGACACTACTAGAGAAGTCTGGAATGCCATGTTTGATGGTTGTCAAGTTTAAGATATTGTGTAGGAAAGGGAACTGAGTGTCAGACTTGTCAGTTAGATGAAAATTAGACCAACACAACGTAGTTCGGATCCCACGTAAAGCTATAGGTCCATTAGGTGGGCTATTTAAAGATAGCTCTTTTTAGGAACAACCGACTTTAGATAGTAAAAAAGATTACTCTCGTTCATCTGTCTTGGATTATTCATTTTACAAATTAAAGTCTTGAAACACTCGTGTTCTTTAATTAATAATGTAAAAACTACCAGAACTTAAACATAAACAAAAATAATGAAATTATTAAAAAACAGCTGGAAGCTACGAAATATAATATTACGAAAAATAAGTGTTTGGGAGATTGTAGGCGATAGGTTCCATGCTCGGTTCTCTTAATACCGACACGGCGTCCGCTCAATGGTTGTCATCAATATAGACACTACTAGAGAAGTCTGGAGTGTCCGTGTTGAATGGTAGTCAAGGTTCGGGTGTTGTGTAGAGAAGAGAACTAAGTGTCAAACTTGTCAGTTAGCTGAAAATCAGACCAACAATACGTGGTACGGATTCCACGTAAAGATGTAGGTCCCATAGTTGCCCTGGCTATTGGGTATTAATAATTAGTCCTTTCTGAGCTAAGTCGAACTCAGATAGTAACAATGACTACACTCGTTCATCTACACTCATCACACTCATTCGCCCCTCATATTCACCCATATCTGAGGATCGGTGTCTTACTAATGATTTATGAGTAATAATGACTACTTTAACAATTTTATTGAATTGATCATTCCATACAACATATAAATAGAATACTATTTTTTTTATTATAATCATTTTAAATAAACTTAAATTTAATCTGTTCTCAATGAAAGTGTTTAAATAGGTAATTGATGAATTTAAGATTTTCAATAATAAATTGATTTCTGCAGTAAATGTTAAATATTTTCTCTGAAAGTGTATTTTACCAATTAATTAATTGTTTTTAATTGGTGATTAAGCCTATATTTAGTTTATAAGAATAAGACCAACATTTTTTCAATGTTAAAAATTAAATAATTAATATTTTAATTTTCATAAGTCTTTTCACGATTTAAATTAAAAAATAATTTACTTACTTTTCACCAAATCGTTTTAGGTAGCAGAAAAAATCCAAATCAACGAAGTGACTGAGCTCAAAGAACGCGGCTACACACACTACCTCCGCTACGGTCACCGCGTCACTGACGGGAGCGACCCGTCCTCTGTTGTTGAGGGTGGCAGGTGGATCAGTGGGGTTGAGAGGGTGCGGAAACCAATTTTGAAAAGTGACAAATACTGACAGTTACAGAACATAGCTTTCGTCAGCTTGTTGTGTTGGCAAATGTACGTCGTTCTTAACAATTCACAATTCCTAATTTAGATCAGTGAGGAGTTTTTAATGGAGTAATTATTTGTTTTTAGTCATAGTTAGAGAGGCTTCAGAACTAGTTTAATTCCAAGCAATCAGGATTCACATATAAATGTCTTTATAAGTAAGATAACTTCGAACGTAACAATCCTATAAATCAGGATCACTTTGAAAATATTAACTACTTTATTCAAAATCTTATTTATTGCGCATCATCGAGTATTGAATAATTAAGTATGTAGGGGTCTCACAAAAGATGTTTCAAACTATAGAACAAAAGGTATTCTGTACTGACTTAGAACAAAGAGATAGACCAAAACAACGAATTTTCCGTAGATGCCTATGCTTCTATCTAACGGTGTTTTGCGTACTATTAGCTAAAGTATTACTTACTTTATCTTGTGCTGAAGATATACAGAGAAAAATATGAAAAGACAGACAGAGGGAGGGAGGGAGAGAGAGAGAGAGAGAGAGAGAGAGAGAGAGAGAGAGAGAGAGAGAGAGAGAGAGAGAGAGAGAGAGAGAGAGAGAGAGAGAGAGAGAGAGAGAGAGAGAGAGAGAGAGAGAGAGAGAGAGAGAGAGAGAGAGAGAGAGAGAGAGAGAGAGAGAGAGAGAGAGAGAGAGAGAGAGAGAGAGAGAGAGAGAGAGAGAGAGAGAGAGAGAGAGAGAGAGAGAGAGAGAGAGAGAGAGAGAGAGAGAGAGAGAGAGAGAGAGAGAGAGAGAGAGAGAGAGAGAGAGAGAGAGAGAGAGAGAGAGAGAGAGAGAGAGAGAGAGAGAGAGAGAGAGAGAGAGAGAGAGAGAGAGAGAGAGAGAGAGAGAGAGAGAGAGAGAGAGAGAGAGAGAGAGAGAGAGAGAGAGAGAGAGAGAGAGATGGTACTACTTGTGAAGATAGTACAAGCACTAATTTAATATAAGAGAAACCCGGCTTTAAGGGTCATAACAATTTATTTACTTCGTCAATGATATTATGAACATGATGCTTGACATATATTAACATGTTATTAATAATTAATTAATTAACATATATTTATCAAATAAACTTAATGCACACTTACATACAAATATACATTGTAAAGTTTTGGTGAATAGCTTAAATTAAAATATTAAATCTTGATTAGAAATTGTTAAAATAAAATCCTGTTTGATTTACGCACTTCGCTCGGCAGATTAAATCAATGTGAGAGGTATGAATCAATGATTGGGATCGGGGCTAGTTAATGTACACAATGAAATAGATAATCTGAAATGTTTATTTAATAATATGGTGTAAACCTTTACCCACTTATCACTACTACCTTAAATGTACATCTGATTAAAGACAAGAATTGTACACTAACATATTTCATACAGTATGCAATTTAATCTAGGGTATACTTTCATAGACAAGTGGTATTCAAAGCATTTTCGAAGTATCCAAAGTAACTGACTTAATGTTCTAGTAAATAAATAATATTAGAGTACAAGAACTGGTCAGATTTTAATTTCTTTATCGCCTTTAATAAGGTTATATTGTAAAATTATAAATTTTTACACAAATTTAGTCTGACTCTTTTAAAAATAAATTATTTACAATTAAATGCAAGACAAATCATTATACTCAGTAAATCAAATCAACAGGGGATTAACACTATATAATTAGTACAATAAAATTCCCTCTTGAATAAAATACTCTGGATATAGGCCTACTCACTAAATCAATTCAATTAATTATATATATATTAGGTGAACAAATAGTTTATCATTTAAGTCTCCTTCAATATTTTCAGGCATTTAAAACAAGTATTCCGGTGCTTAGCCCTTGTAGATAATTTTATATAGTATAATATAGTCCCCTTAAGATATGAGTATGTTCATTTCTCTTACTACGCAATAGACAATTAAAATATATTTACAATTTTTTTATTTACTATTCCTCAATCAAATCAACTTTAAATTATATAGTTATACTTTATTATTATTCAATTATTTTAAAATACACAAGCTTATATTTATTTGAAAATGATTACGTCACTTTTACTCTATTTATCAATTGTTTATGGATAGTTATTTAATAAAATTATATCTGGGGGAAACACATATAATTCGTACATCCAATTCTCTGATATTTCCCTGATATAAGAAATTGGACATACCCCAATTAAGCTGTCTTCTCTCCCTCAAAGAGTGTTGGCTCCCGTTGGGCCGTCAGCGAAGATGTCCACGTCTAGAGGCTGGAGGCAGTCCCCGTCGACCGGTGCGTATGTCCCAGCTACCCTCTTGGATCTTCACCCTTGATAGCGTGCTAGGCTGATTTCTTTTCTATCTTCGCCCTTGAGAGCGGGCTAGGCTGATTACTGATTAGACGGAGTGGTTATGGAGTGCTCGGTTCAAGTCGAACCCTGAAGCTGGTGGTCAGGTCAGGCTGGCTGGTTCATCCTCTTTGGTGTTGGCCGTTTTGTGGAGTCCGACTGTCGGTAGATGAAACATCCTTCGTACTTGGAGTGCCCCCCGACTACCTGAACCTTTCTTCTGTGGTTCCCCAGACTTGACCGCCTCTCTCGAAATTCCCCAAGTCCTCCTTCGATCCTCTTTCCCTTTCCAAAAGCATCCCTTCCATACAGGGTAATCCCTATCAGTCTTTTTCACAATATTATTTCACAACCGAAACATGGAAATAATTAATGCTATTAGAACTGTATTTCAGCCTAGTCACAGCAGCAAATGATATTGTTACGCCTTTCCCAGGGTAACTGTCTCACTTGGCTTAGAGGGGGGTAGGAAGGACACGAAAACACAAGACCAGACAAACCACCCGCAAAACCCTATTTGGACAAAGGTGTACAAAATCACGTAAAACCCTGGCTGGCGAACCCTCCCGGCACCTACTACTGCCTCTCTCAGACACTCCACGACTCGCACCTCCTCAGCTCACTCACACCTCTGCTCTCCTCACTGTCCACATACAGACACTCCTTTTGCTGGAGCGTCTTGTAACATCAGCAACTGCCCCCCTCCACTGGCTTACTGGTCAGCAGACACAGGGAATTGGCCCCATCGACACAATATACTAAAGCTGTTAACCAAAGCTATGAACGTCATTTATGGTACGTTACTAGGCTTAAACTTAATAATAAATAAAACCCTCTCCCTTCTGTTTACTGATGACAAATGAGTCTTTCCCAGTACCATTACTTACAACCATCTTAGAGGTTCTACCCCTTTTCGGTTGCTCTACATCAAAACATGTTTGGATGGTTATTCCCCAGATGTAACGCACCACTCTCGTCGACATATTACTTTCCCATGTGTACAGTTGAATTATACGATGTATTAACAAATATTAATCTTATATTGTAAACACATTTCTTATACACAGACAATGAATTTCCTCCATCTATTATTTACGTATATAACTAAATCAATTTTTTTTTATTGATAATGTTAATTCGAAATGACGTGGAATGGGTAAAAGATAAATGTGGGTTTTAGGACGAGTATTTGAGCGCCAGCCAAGAAGTGATGCTCAACCTTTCAACGATCTGGCCACGGCTGAAGTGATAAGGGTAGAGTTGATGGCAGGGAACAGTTTATCCTTTAAAGCCAGAACCCTTTTATATTCAAGTGCTCATAACCTCTCCAAGGAAAATTTAATTTATGATGCTTGAAGTAAAATTATGATGCTGAAAAGGTATTCCTTACTATGTTATCTTTTTTTTTTTCAAATTAAAGAGTGTTGGTTTTAGTAAAATACACCAAGTCAACTACTTATACCCTTGCTAAATGATTACCCTAATAGGTAATGCTCCAGTTTAAGAAAGTAAAGTGAATTAAAAAGATTATCAGTCATAAATAGTACACGAATAAGCATGTTATTTATTATCATTCGTTCCTAAGATACCGATCGTAGAGATATGGACGAATATGAGGGGTGAATGAGTGTGATGAGTGTAGTCATTGTTACTATCTGAGTTCGACTTAGCTCAGAAAGGAACATTTATTAAAAGACCAACGGCCTGGACAACTATGGGACCTACAGCTTTGCGTGGAATCCAAACCACGTAGTATTGGTCTGATTTTCAGCTATTTGACTAGCAATATATCCACTTCTCTTCCCTACACAACATCTGGACCCTGAGAGCCACCTAACATGGACACCAGAGTCCTGTAGTAGTGTCCACGTTCATGTGCGGACGCCGTGTTGGTATTAAGAGGGCCAAGCATAGAACCTATCGTCTACAATCTGCACAACACTTTGTCCCCAGTAGCTGGGTTACAACACTGCGCCACCAGTGCCGACTATGTTTGTCGTCCTGATTCTATTTTTTTTACACTAAAAATATTTGTGAACATGAAGCAAATATGATATCTCATTCATTAGAAGTAAAACTTATTTATAACTCATATTTTCATAAGCATTATATAAAGCATAATTAATTCAAAATTAACTATAATTATTATCATTATTTTGAATACAATTCAAGTTACTTTATGACTATTTCTTTAATGGTAGAAAAGCATTTTTCTTTTTCAAATTACTTTTAGGTCTGCAGACGATTGCTAATGTTTATAAACCAACCTAGAACTGATCCCACTAGGTTTCAAGGCCATAATTGCCTAAAACTTGTTATAGCAAAAAATATTTAATTGTGTGATCATCCTTGTGCCATTTTCAAGATGTTTGTGTAGTCACTGGTACGATCGTTTGAAATGTTTAAATAGCTATTCTGGCATGATTAAAGATGTTTTCGTAGTTATCTTTGATTTATTTCCAAAATGTTTCTTATAATATTCTAGCGAAATTGTCAGACTGTTTATATTGCTGCCAGGGTCTGATGATCGGAATGATTATTAGGTATCCTACATTTTTATATTATAATTTTAGTAATAGAGGTGGGAGTTACTACAAAACCAATGCCACTAGTGGTACAATAAAAATATATGGGAATCTTTTTCTTTAATAAATATCATCAGACATGTTATTCATTATTAAGACCCCAAACTTCAAGATATGTGTGAATATGAGAGGGGAACGAGTGTAGTTACTGTTACAAACTAAGGTCTACTGTCCTTCAGAAAACGCTATTTATTAATATCCAATAGCTAGGACAACTATGGGACCTACAGCTTTACTGGAATTCGAACCACTGTACGTGTAAGTATGGGAGTGTGTGTAATGATGTAGTGATGGAATATCATTTGTTTGTGTACGGATTGTATTTGCTTGTAATATTGTACGCTGTGTACTCTAAAATAACATCAACACCATATCTCCAAGCTGAAGGCTATTATGTCCAGTGAATATGTGCAAATTATTTTGCTGTTTCTCAAAACTATAACACCACAAGTAATTTTCTCTGATTGATGGCCCGATTTAGGTGTGTGACAAGTGGATCAAACCCACATTTGGTTTAACACCTTTACGAATAAACAAAGGTACGACTTTAATTTTAACCCTAGACTATTAAACCTATATGAAAACGAATTCTCATTACAATCATGTCCAATCTTGTACTTTTCACAGTTCTAGAATAAGTTTCCCCACATTTGACTGCATTGGGAAAATGGTTAAACACCTTCGGTTCAAGATAAAAGAGCAGATTGCTGAAGAATGCTAAATAGCAGATTTTCAGCTATCTGACAAGCCTGATACTCAGTTCTCTTCCCTACACAACATCTGAACCTTGACTACCACCCAGCATGGACACTGCACACTTCTCTATTAGTGTCCACTTCGATGCAACCATTGAGCGGACGCCGTGTCGGTATTAAGAGGACCGAGCATAGAACCTATCACCTACAATCTCCTCAACACTTTGTCCCCAAGTAGCTGGGTTACAACACTGCGCCACCAGTGCCGACTATAGGCCTATGTTTTATTAAATTATATTATGAGTTTAATTAACTAATAACATTATCAGTGTTCTAAAAGATTATTAACTTCTCTGGTATGGGATTACACATAAGGGCCCATTAGTGGTGAACACTAAAAGCAGTATGCATAAGCTCTAATAACTAACAGTTTTCTTCCTTTTTGAAAAATATCTGCATTTAATAACTATAGAGGTATGTTTTTTATTTTTCATTCTATCAAGGTCAATAATGTAATTTCATTTATTAATGTAATTTCAACATGTTATATGGGCTATCTTAACCATTTAGAAACTTCTTCTACACTATCGGCTATATGATAAAATCTGGGAAGATGTGATACACTTTACAAACATCCTGCTAGGAATGATGACCCTAAATAGACTTTGGTTAGGACCAGCACATCAGGTTGTGGTTCTGTGTTGTTGAATTGACGTGATTGTTCCTAAGACAACTCACCGTCAGGAAGTTGTTTACAATCTGCTAGTCGACGGGAAGTTAGTTTATCTTAGCTATAAGGGTATGATACATTACACAAACATCCTGCTAGGGTTGATGACCATAAACAGAATTTGGTTAGGAGCAGCACACCAGGTTGTAGATCTATGATGTGGAATTGACGTGATTGTTCCTAAGACAACTCACCTTCAGGAAGTTGTTTACAATCTGCTAGTCAATGGGAAGTTAGTTTACCTTAGGTATACGGGTATGATACATTACACTAACATCCTGCTAGGGGTGATGACCCTAAACAGACTTTGGTTAAGACCAGGACACCAGGTTGTAGATCTATGATGTGGAAGTGACGTAATTGTTCCTAAGACAACTCACCTTCAGGAAGTTGTTTACAATCTGCTAGTCAATGGGAAGTTAGTTTGCCTTAGGTATACGGGTATGATACATTACACTAACATCCTGCTAGGGGTGATGAACCCAAACAGACTTTGGTTAAGACCAGGACACCAGGTTGTAGATCTATGATGTGGAAGTGACGTGATTGTTCCTAAGACGGGTGGACATTAGGTGTGTGAATTGACCTGAATCAGGTAGCCGAGTTTTCCTACCTTGCGGGAGTTACGTGCTTAATAAACAGAATACTATTCGCAGCAACAAAAATATAGGCTGAAAAGAAATTAAAAAAATTTAAAAAAAATTTTAATGAATGTATTGTTAGACTAATATACAATCTAAATAAAAGCCTCAGTAAAGAGTACCCAGATGACAATACTTTCAGTCACAAAAAATAAGTCTCCTCTTTAATTAATCAGCCGATCTTTTAAATTGTTATATCGTTGATTTGGTATAATGTAGTCTACAAATACTGTATTTTAACATTTTTTTTTTAAATGTGTAGTTTTTTATATTTGACCTTGAAATCTTGTTAGAACCTCCATTTTAACACTGATTATCTTAGACAAACAGCCTTTTTTTACATTAAACGTGTTTTTTAAGATCAGCTGTCATACCAAAATTCAGTAGCCTATTGCACGTCAAACGCTTCTTGAAGTATTCAAATGTTTTTGAAATCATTATCATATATAATTGAGTTCAAAACTTTTAGACAGATGCCATTTTGAAACTTATATTCTTAGACATTCAGCCTTTTTACATGAAATGTGTCTTTTCAAAATCAACTTTCATACGAAAATTCACTATTGTATGTCAAACAGATTTTGAGATATTCGATGTTTGTAAAAAAAAAAACACATACAGACAGAAAACAAGTCGAGAAAATAAACATTTTATATGGTATTATATGTTGACCTAACAAACAGTTCTCTAAAATATGTGACAGTCGAAGCTGGACACCCTGTATATATCTACCACTACGTAAACAGGATATGGAGTTTAACATAAACTTCATGTTTAGAATATTCAGAATTACAATTCTACTGGCTCAAAATTTCATTTTTGTGAAATGTTGTTTTAAATCCATTAACCCGATCACCTACTTTTTTAAAATAGTTTACTTCTCCTATAAATGTCCCCAATGATCTAAAAGGAAGTAATGTATAATAGAAATTTGGTCCTTGCAATATGTTAAAGAGTCCGATCCGGAGGCCGAGACATGTTTTATTGTTTGGATGGTAAAACACTCTTCAATCATTTATGCTAAAAATAGACAGTCCTGAAATTCTATCTGCTCGTCCTATACTTGAGAATATCTGATTTCTTACAAAAAAGTTCCTAAAAGTATTATTTGTGTAGTTCTATATACAAACTTTTTTATCGTACCATTATTATTTCTCTGCAAAATGAAATACTTCTTTGACAAACTTAGTTCTAGAGCTTGTAGTAAAGCTTGATGAACGACTTCAGAAAGAACTGTTTACTTCCATTTACGAAAATGGATTTAGTTGATAGAATTGCCTCTGATAAAGTACTACCCATCTATAAAACTTATTTGAAATAAATCAATAATGGCATATAGGCGTAATCAAATTAGTTCTTATTGCAGTAATGCACTATCAACGACTTTGTGTACTAAAAATGTTTAATTCTGTAAACAATATTTTTAACTGGATATCGTGAGAGTATTTAGCAAACCACATAATATTGAGAAAGGGTTCGCCGTCTGATTTGTTTACATTAGAAATAACAGGAGAATAAAAAACAATACTAAACTAGAATCTACATTTTCCGGCGACAACCGCGTCAAGTACTATCTACAATATTTACAAGATGACCAGACGATTCGCCCATACTGTGATGTGGCATTCTCAGGGGTTTCTCTGGAGTCTCACTGGTGTATTAGTGTTGGGGATGACGGGAGAACAACTCCCACCCCCACAACTCAGAGACCCCCAGTAGAGTCTCAGAGAAATCACTGAGGATGCTACATCACAGTATGGGCGAAACGTCTGGTCATCTTGTAAATATTGTAGATAGTACCTTGACGCGGTTGTCACCGGAAAATGTAGATTCTAGTTATGACACCGGCCGCTTAAGCCTAAGTTCTAAAAAACAATACTAAACTTATAATCGATTTGAAATTTTCAGTGATTGCAGATTTTTTTTATCACAGTTGTGCATTAAGAAAGTATTGTTTTGACATTCCTTTGTTAAATAGTGAAAACAGCCGACAACATAATCCTATTTAAATAACATTAGCAATAGTTTAACACTAAATTTAAAAAATAAAAATACATCTGATAGTAAATATTTGTTCTGTTATTATGAACGGTACAGTCGGTCTATCAATGTAGTTCTAGACTGAGGTCAAAAGCCAATGCGTAACGGTGCATCATATGACACTTACTACTAACGGTATTTCCGAGGCCGAAGGCTGAAGTGACAAGTAGAATGAATGGCGGAGTTAGCAAGATAAACATGCAGTGTTATCCCCCAGTGTTACATTACCCCATTTTTTTAAATTACTACTAATGTTTACAAATTGTGGGCATGTGTAGAAAGGGCAATTTAAGTAGATGTAGATTTAAGTACAACAGAGAAAGGTAGATAAGGCCTGGCCTTAACCTCTTCGTGCATGGTGGCGTCATTTGACACCGCTAGTTTAACAACGATTTACGTATAGAAAACGTCCTTCAAACAGCTTTTATCTTTAGTAGTTGACTCAGAGCCTCACAGGTAGCAGCACAAACCACTCCTCAGCTCAGTCTACCAATTTTTCCTGTCAAGCGTCCTTGTTGCTAGTGAAGAGTTACTTAGTGTGTTTTTATGATTTTTTCCTGATTAGTAAAGAAATGTTTAAGATAAGAAAAATTATTTTCTGTATTCTCATACCATGGACTATTATATTTACTATTAGGACGGTTAAATTGACAAATACAATAAAAAAAATAACTACCAATTATATGAGAGTGGCAAATGAAGGCACCATGCAACAGGTTAAACCTAATAACTGGGTGGTATTGTTTTACTTGTATATTTATTTTATTTAATATGTCTAAGAAATGAACAATTTTGACTTGGACGACAATTTTATAAGTAAATGATAGAAATACTTAGTAAGCAATTTATTTCGAAAAGGTCAGAGGTTGAAGCCTGTAGTTTGTCCGGTGAGGACTTTTTGCAAAAATAAAATTGAAAAAAAACAGGTTCCAGTGAAAAAAATGTGCTTTGAATACATTTCCCGACTATATGGAACAGTTGTAAACCAAGTAGGAGTGCCTCATCCCAAAATCTAAATTTTTTGTTTTTTTTATATGTATATACAATTTATAGTCAAAATTAAGTTATTGTTATTCAATTTTTAAAAATGTGTATGATAATGTTTAACAATGAAATGTGAAAACCCGCTTTATACGTATATCAAAAACTATACCCTTCGATTCTTTTCACGTGTATATTTTATAGAATACTTTTTTTAAATAAAATTCAAGATTTTTTTACTCCCTTGTTGCATGGTGATGTCAAATGATGACACGTCAGCCATTTTGTAAATAAGTTATGAAAAATCTTTTTAAATGTTTGTTTATGTTAATTAAACCAATTTTACATAACAATTTTTTTTAATGTCCCCCAAGTTTTCATAATTCATGCATGAAGAGTTTAAGTTCGAATAATACCTTTAAAGAACAATAAAAAAATTCTCAAAATATCATTACCATTGGGAGGTTATGATGGATGTTTTTTTAATGCTACATATTGGGATAATGTTCGGATTGGTCTGAGATATATTCCGTTCATCATTATGAAAGCAGTGTAAAAAAGATTATTAACAAGCTCAGAGAGTGGTTATTTATATTTTATGTAGATTTTGTGCTGCATTGTAGGTTCTTTTTTTCAGATTGCTCTGTCTGATCTGTTGTGTAATATATCACATACACACAATATAGATACGTCCACGGCCATACATGAGGTTTGGCCTTATCTTCGTGTAATCAATGAGGCTCTGGGGACGGCTAAGTCAGCTGTTTAGGATGGTTACATTGTGTATTGTAGCTCCAGATTGCCCTGTCTGATCTGTTGTATAATACATCACACATACATGATGTAGGTACGTCTACAGGAATACATGAGGTTTGGCCTTATCTTCGTGTAATCAATGAGGCTCTGGGGATGGCTAAGTCAGCTGTTTAGGATGGTTGCATTGTGTATTTGTAGCTCCAGATTGCCCTGTCTGATCTGTTGTATAATACATCACACATACATGATGTAGGTACGTCTACAGGAATACATGAGGTTTGGCCTTATCTTCGTGTAATCAATGAGGCTCTGGAGACGGCTAAGTCAGCTGTTTAGGATGGCCACACTGTGTATTAAAGGCCCGTCTAGCATAGTATAATTGTGCTGTCCCAGTCAGGTTAAATACATTAGAGTTTCATTGTAGGATATGTCCAAAAATGTGCATGAGAGTTGAGTTCTTCTTATAATATTCATCCTTCAAGCAGGCTCTGGAGTTTAATTTTCTATTCACTTTTATTTTTTTACCATTTCAGTTTGTTTTTATCAATCAATCAAAAATCTGTACTTTGGTTTATTAAAATACAATGTGCTATTTAACTCAGTTGAAAGGATGTACATGCGTGCCACTTAATGTTTTATGTTATACGGTACAAATTATGTTAATGGCAGTTTAGTAAAATTTAATGAAATCTAGATATTTTATACCAGTGACTTTGAACGAAAGGTTCCGACATTATCTTAAGATAACGACAAGTGATATTGAGCGTGGCTGTTCCTTAGATGGGTGACCGATCGGTGAGCGATCCCATCCTTGCACGCAGCCCACCTGCCCAGTCAGTGGTGGTGGTTCTGAAGTCACCTTTAATCGTTGGTTGCCATGTGTTATTTAGGTTACTATCTTACACTTCGCCTGGTAAAATAAGCCTTTATTTAACTTTAATTTTTTATCTCTGTTACTAATACTTTTATTATTAACGAGTGATAGGTGTTCTGTAAAATGTAAGCGTAGTGATGGCTAGATTTAGCTTGTATTATTTGCATTGATTTCATGTAAAATACAGTTCTATATTTAAGTCTAAGCCCCTCGTTTCCATTACCATACATTTGCCTCACAAGTTGCGCGCCATGTGCCGATACAAGTTGCCGGATGGAAACGGTCGGCAACATGTCACGGGACAAGTACCGGGGAGGGGAAAAGTGCTAAGCAACATGTACAGTGACTTGTGCCACAAGGGATGGACAGTAGATAATTTTCGCGGCACTTTTGCCCGGCACACGTCGCGCAATTTGTACCTGGGACGGAAATCAGGCTTAACCGGTTTTACGTACAATTATTCCCTATTTTACACTAGATCCCATCGAAGAAATTGATTTAAAGGATTTTTTCTATAAGTTTTGCAAGTTTTAGAATTTTAACTTTTCGAGAAAAAAGTTCTTATCAATTCCCTGAAACATTGTTTTCTTGGCTTCTAGAGGTCGTAAAATTAATTAATTGGTCTTGTAATCCTTATGCCATGTATAGTTAAAATACATTTTTTCATAGGTGTAAGTAAATGCAGTGATTTTAAATAGATTTAAATCAATTTAAAATAACTTTAAATTGATCAATTTAACATGATCTAAACCAATATAAAACCACTGTATTTTTAAACATAAATGAAAGTAATGTATTGTAAATATACATGGCATAAGAATTACAAGACCAAGTAATTAATGTTACGACCTCTAGAAGCCAAGAAAACAATGTTTCGGGGAATTGGTAAGAACTTTTTTTCTCGAAAAGTTAAACTTCTAAAATTTACTAAACTTATAGAAAACACTCTTATAAATCAGGTAGTAAAATATAAATGCGATAAAATAACAAGTTTTTTTAGCAATAACGTTGTAAATTTGAAGTACAGTGAAAACTAGTTAAAATTCCGATGCTTTCTTGTTCCAACTAGGATAAAAATTGTTTAAACTTGTAATAAAATTTAAAAATGCATTTAATTGTACGTTATAAAATTTAAAAAAAATCATAACGTACAATTAAATGAGGAAAGCAATGGTTTGATTAATTCTTTTGTAGGCCTCTTAGAAAACAATCTTCAAATTCGGGTGCACATAATTTCTGCACGGACATAACCTTATTTATTGTTGACATTTTAAAAATACGTCGTTACCTTAAAACGTAATACACTGGAAAACTAATGTCAAAGTTTATCGTTGGATGAAAATGGTGTTTTGACCTTACATTCCATAATATCATAAATGGGAACACTTTAAATGAATTTTATTTTGAATCCCAACTAGGTTTGAAATTTTAAAATACAAAATGGCCATCTATATCAAGTAAAGTAGATATATTCTAAAGCCATAGACAATCATCTGTTAATGTTCCTATTGCGTTAATGTTAATAACATAGTTATTCATAATATTGAGTAATAGTGTAATTAACTGTGTTTCTAATGGAAGTAATAACACTTTGCTTAGCAAATTTTCAATTCAAAGTTTAAATTAATTTCAAACTTTGATTAAATAGTTTACTCTTAGTTTGTTTTTCACGTGTTTCCTCTTTCCTACACTCTTAGATTAGATTTTAAATGTTGGTTTGTTTTAACGTGGAAATGTGATTTATAGCCTCCAACTGGGGCGCTAGGTAATAAACGTCACTTATTGCTATCTCAACTGCTGAATTTGGCTGGTTTCCAATCTCGACAATGTGTATCCTCAGTACAGATATATTGTAATCTTCTTTATGAAAAACTGACTTCACACTTCTTGGTTCCAAAATTCTTACAATGAAAATTACTTTATTACCGTATGATTCTAAATAACGTCTTTTTCGAATTCATAAAGAAAAAAACTGATGCTATAATCCATTTACGGGCACAAATACGTCCTATTATTATCCTGTTAATAGTACCAATTTTAAATGACATTAGAAAAATTACAAAAATGTTCACACAATCAATTTAAAACTAGTTAACTATAGTACATTTAATATAGTTACAATTTAACTATTATGGATAGTTAATAATGAATTATAACTAAATGTTTTGGCTGGATTTTTACTTTAACTATCGTCTAATATTATTTGTTGTAATTTGAAATCAGTTGTAATAGTTATTTCAATAAAATTATAATGCTAAAATATTTGTCTTATATAAAGAACTGTCTGTAAAATCCCCACTCTAACTACTGATTACTATTTAGTAAAGATGTTTAGTTATATTTACATTTATTCCACCGGTTCATATTTCTTGTGGACAAACACAGACTAAAAGCCTCCATTTTGTGCAAGCAGCTGTCCTCTCCCAGCTCTGTTTGTCATATCAGTGTCCGTATCTATTTCCTCAGAGTGAGGTTAGGTATTCGGTTACTTTCCTTTTACCATGTTCTCTTTGATATTGTAATATTAAATTACAAGTCCGGAGGTTGGTGTTCAATATTGTTCAATCACATTCTCTGCGATGTATTCAGTACACACAATAGCAGTGAGAATTTTAGGTTAGGTTATGTTAAATTAGCTTTACATTACAAAATGCATCATGTTTATACCAAGGTTATCAGTATGTTGATGTATTAAAGCTATCATAATGTATTAAAGCTATCAGGATTTCCTTACAATGTATCAAAAGATTATGACTAATATAAGGTTGTAAGTTACTTTTCATTTTATTTTCGTAAAAAAATATGGCTACCAAAAACTGTTTTCTGGTGTGGGTTTTATTTATTTTTTTATTTGTATGAAAATGATAATTTTTAGAGTGTGGTGTACAGTGAATTGTAGCAATTATTTTCTTGGACATGAGCAGAAATGTGAACAACTGTCGGATTTAAAATGCAATGTACTCGAATTTGAACCAAAGCTACAAAATAAATACTCACTTGATTCCATTGTGTTGTACACCAAAGTTTAGGTTATTTAATTCTACATAATTTCATATAACTTACATGTTTTTTAAGACTTTTTGTAGAATACAAAAAACACGAAATTTTAGCACTTTGGAGTAAAGCTCAACTTTAAACATTTCTAAAACAAAAAGTTCTAAAGATAAGTCAGCGAAACTTTAAGCGCATGTGAATAACGTTATTGTTTGTAGTCTCTTTAAATTCTAGAATTTTTACTTTTTTCACAACATTTTCTGTTGTAATTTTTGTAAACCCTTGTAATTTTAAAAATGGCTGATTATACAAACTTCCAAAACGATTTAAAAATACCGGATTTAAAAATAAAGTAATACTATAAAACGGTAAGTGTGATAAAACAATCTTACGAATTATATCACATGATAATTCAACAAACATTGATGTGCTGTAATACGCGCGACCGACCGAGCCATCGGACGCAGTGTTGCCACGTCTGCAGTTGGACTTCCACCCCGTATTAGGAACTTATTAGTTATGAATGACAGGTAAACATGTTACAGCTAAAGCTGATGAATCACTCACAGTTACTAGAAATGTGATTAGTACATCCTGCAAATCACCAATATAATAGTTGGCTCTCATTTTCACGTTACATTTAGCTTGTTACATGTGAAATTTACATAATTGTAAATCCTGTTAATATTATTTATTAATTTGACAATATTTTTAGAGCTATAACATTTTTAAACCTGTCATTGAAGGTGCAAAGCCTTCATGACAAAAGGTGATTAAAAATTTGTTTAAATTTAGATAGAAAACATGATTGATTAACTGTTCAATACTTCCACAGTAATAAATCTTTCGTGCACTGTTTAAACACTTCCAGATGCACGATTCAAAAACGTTTTGAAGTACTGCCCGAGGGGATTTGCTCACACATGAGCGCACATCGATGTCTGTTGAATTATTTTGTGATATAAAATCGCAAGACTTTTGTATCGCACTTACCGTTTTATAATCTTACTTTATTTTTCAATCCGGTATTTTTTAACCATTTTGGAAGTTTGTATGATCAACCATTTTTAAGATTGCAAGGGTTTACAAAAATTACAACAGAAAATTTTGTAAAAAAGTAAAAATTCTAGAATTTAAACAGACTACAAACAACAACCTTGTCCACATGTGGTTAAGTTTCACTGACTTATGTTTAGTATTTTTTGTTTTAGAAATTTTTAAAGTTGATCTTTACTCCAAAAGTGCTAAAATTTCGTGATTTTTTTTATTCTACCTGCTATAACAAATTCTTAAAGTCTTCAAGAAAACACGTAAGTTAAATGAAATCACGTAGAATTAAATAAACTAAATTTGTATGTACAACACAACGGAATCAAATGAGTATTTATTTTGTAGCAGAGGTTCAAACTCAAGTACATTGCTTTTTGAATCCGACAGTAGTGTATCTTAGTAAGTAAGCCAGTTTTTACTCAACAATATTACTGACCGAATTCGGTCCTACTCCGTACAATAAAACCATAACTAAATAGAATGGTATCATAGAGAAAATTGTATCCGGCCTTGCTAGTGGACCCTTGCCAAAGTTGGTTCAAGGCTCAAGGCTCGTAGTAAAGCTTGATGGACGAGTTCAGAAGAACTGTTTACCTCCACTTACGAAAGTGGAGTTCAGAGGAGAAAGGCTTGTGATAAATATTGCACATTTGTCTTATAGCCAGTACCCAATCCGTAACGTAAATACTGGTATGTTGGTATCACGGATTAACCAGCTATAAGTAAGGTAAACAGCCAATTTATTTTAATATTTCTTCGATTAATTATTCTCGTCATTACTATATTTTTACTTTTAAAACGTCGTATTCCCACCAAACAACGTAACATTCTTTAGTTCAATTTTAACTACTAAGATGATTGGCAACTTTTTAAATGTCCGTATTTCCTTGTTATAAATGTATGAGACATGTTATGATACTTATTATATCTCTCTTATCAAAAACAAATTCAAATACGAGAATATTTAAGCACCAATGTTCCCTCCACCCATACACGTGCAATGGTATGTATTGGACCCACCCAAACACATACAGTGGTGATGACCCATCCAAACACGTACATTGGTATTGATCCACCCAAACACGTACAGTGGTATTGACCCACCCATTGTAACATGTTCTTTTAAAATATCAGAATAGTTAGGATTTTATTTTTGTTTATCTTTAATTTCTCAAACACAGGAGCAAATAATGAAAAATTTTCAAAATCTTTCTTGAGTAAAATTTAATTTAAAATAAAATAAAATAGATATTTAACAAAATAAAAATGTTAACTATTTCATGTCAAAATACTTTATTTAAAATTAAAAGTCAAACTTAAAAACTTTTCGCAAATATTGGTATAAAACAAAATTAAATTTGTCAATGTGTCAAATTCTTTTCTATAAATTTGTTATGTATGTTTCTTAAAATTAATGAATGATTCTGCCTCAGGAATCTGCAAAATAACCAATAGTTATTTTGATAATTTAAAACTTCTTTTTTGTTTATTACTAAAATCTGATTTCTGACAAAATTTAATGAAATGTTGCTATAAAAGCTGCACTTTAAAGAACAAGTAAAACTAAGAAACATTTACTAGTTTTTCGTGTGAACAGCTAAAAGGGCAGGGGATAACGCTAACAACGAGAATCTACAAGCTAAGAACAAAGGTCGAACTTACGTTGCTTCCAGAGAACAGTTGATTTAAATGAAAGACATCGCCCGACACATCAACCTCCTACACAATTAAACAACACTCTCACTGCGCGGCACAACAACTTCTCAAAGCGTCCCAAGGGAAAATTGCCGAACTCCGAAACCTAGCGGAAGAACGGTTCAAAAAGTGGTGAACTTAATACAGCAAAAGACGGCGGCGACAGGCCGAAAATACCGTTCCTCGAAGTATTTACGTGAACTCCCCCACTACAAGCAAAACGCCTGGAACAAAAGGGAAGAGAACCAATCAGGGAGCTTCGGGGAGAAAGCAAACGTAACGTCACAAAAACCTGTAAATTGCAGAAAACATGTCGATTAAACTCGACATGAAAGGATCTTGTTGTAACAAATATTGGTTATTTTATTTCTAATGGGGAATATATACTTTTTTTTGAGGGGTTAAGATTCTCATTTTTTATGAAAGACTGCAAAATTGTAATTGAAATTTTATAGAGTTTGAATTAATGTGATATTGCAAGTACTTTTTAAAATATTTTAATTTTTCCAAAATCAATTTAACTAAACATTGTTACACCATACACGTATGGTGGTATTGACCCACCTATACACGTACGGTGGTATTCATGTCATTTTTATGAGTTAGGTACACTCAAATTTATTTCCTGATGTATTCAGACTTTGTAGTTCCCAATTTATTTCGGTTGGGCGATACTGAAATGCTAATGACTGGCTGTATTGTTGTGGTTTATCATTCAATACCTCAAACGCCTCTTGGAACACCCAGTTAGCTATAGCCAACGGGTGGGGAGGGGTGAATTTCGCTTCTAAATATAGCCACTTAACACACGAAGTTTACTTATCTTTTTATACGGTAAATATCTTTAAATATACCTTCAGTGAAGTCTTACTCATATTGAATCGTGGAATGAAGTCAGGCTCTTCCTAGGAATACGCCTTCCCCCTCCCTTATACCTCCCCAACTAAGCTTCATTTCTGGAGTTTGATTGTCTATGTGGACCTGTCATAAACTAGCAAAGCTGAAGAACTTCTCTACCTTGACGTGCAGCTGATCATAATTAGATTTAAAGCGTGATCAGGTAGGCTTATTCCTGTGCCAAATTCATGATCCGAAAGTCTGTACAAAACTAAAATAAAAATATTAAAGACAAGGGGAACTGTGGTCTACTGTAACGGTCAAGTTGTCTGTTTAAGAGTCTGCAGAGGATGTAGGCCATGTTGTTCTAATACCATAAGAATAATGTTATTTACGAATACATATTTTTTTCGTTATTAGCATTTAACGACCAGGCATGAAATTTTATTGACCAAAAGTTTTTATGATGTGTTATTTTAAACCCTATTATATTTCGCATTGCATTTGCTTTTAATATTTTGATTACTTAAGCCTACGCCTAGTTTTGAAAAAATAGGTGAAATAAAAACTTCAAACTAAATTTTGACTAAATTTTGTTATATCTTTTTCTATAAAGCTAATTAGAAATTTTCTAAGTAATTACAAGGAGCAATAGTATTCTTGATAAAATGTAATTTGCTTGGGAAAATCCGTTTGAAAATAATTGTTTATTATGGATACGCGTGATCGTATGTTTGGTTCGAAAATGACATTGTTCTTATCGGATTAAAACCAACATGGCCGACAGCCTCTGCAGATTCTTAACTGCACATATATCTCCACTAAAAGCACTTAGCGAATCTCTCCACTTGCTTATCTTATCAGTTAATTTTGCTTGTTTCTAAACGCTTTAATTACAAACACTCCTCACCCTCTACTCAAACTATCACTTTAATCACGGCTTATTTTTATAAAAAAATTTTTTTCTAAATATATTTAAAAAATTACTTTTTGCCGTTGACTATAGAAAAAATAAGAGAACTGTCCACTCGTGTGGGTCCCGTAATGCTAGTTTTCCTGGTTGGTTAAATAAATTAGTTTATGTTCGGTTTCACAGGTAGAACCAACAGTCTCCCTCTCTCTATCTTCATTCCTCTGTCTGTCTCTCTCCAGGGTACGCTGAAGTGATTGAGTATATACGCCGAAGTGATCTCCAGTGATGTACATGAGCTAAAAATAAGCCAACAGTCTCCCTCTCTCTATCTTTCTTCATTCCTCTATTTGTCTCTCTCCAGGATACGCTGAAGTGACTAATAGCTGAGCTAATGGTATACCAAACAATCACCGTCAGATAGCAGCACAGGTATGCGTCTACAACAAATGAGCAAATACTTTGATAGTCTGTTTCTTTAGTCAATGGTTTTACCAAAATAATTCTGTAGTGTAAAACAACAAAAAGAATGATATTTTCCCCTTAGGATTGGATTTTAGTATAGTAATTATTTGTTTATATAACTTGTTTATATACTGATAAGAATAAATAAAAAAAACTATAACAATGATTTTTGTACTTTTTTAGGTTAAAGTTAGTCATATAGTACATACTACCTGCTTTTACTGTAACAAAACTATAGTATTTTGTTTTTTGTTCGAAAAATAAAATAATTATTACGATTGTTGTAGGTATCAGACAAATAAAAATGACAACTTTTTATGTAAGAAAAAGTGTGTTATTGTTATTACAATATTTGCAGCAGTAAATAGGTTAATCAGTTACAAGAGTTTGGGTCAAGCCACAAGGGCCCTTCAATATAATGGCTCCTCTCAAAGAGATGAAAAGTCAACAGAGACTGAAGGCCCCACTTTATAATATAAAGGCCAAAACCCTCTTCCAACAGTCTCTCAGGAGTCTAGTCTTACATTTTCATCTAATATTAGACTATCGTAGCTTAAGCAAATTTATCACACAACCCTTAAAAGGTGAGTTTACTTTACATTGAATTAAAAGGAATATTTTAGATATTTCTGTTTTAAAATTATTTCTATAAGTTTGCTTGTGGGTTTCCAGGAAGTGTTATTTTAAATAAGGGTATTAAATCCAAATTTAAAATATACACTTTGAATGGAAATAAGTAAAATTGAATTATTCTACTTGATAACTAGGAATCTATACATTCCCATCAGTAAATATGGTACTAACTATGGTATCAGTAAATATATACTTCTACGGAATCTGTCCTGAAATAGCAGTGTGTACTGGTAAGTCAAGACATTGCATACTTGGGTTTAAATTAAAATAGTGATATTGAATCATATTCCCCTCCTTGGATGTCTTCCTTGGATGCCTGAGCTGCGCTTGCACAAGTCTTTAGAAGGTATATCTTTTTAAATAAACTTGATTATGTCGTATTTTTATGATCTGATTAAATTCATCGTAACACTATCAAATTGTATCTAAAAATTTGAATAAACAAAGAATCTAAAATTTAATTAGTAAAAATTTCAAAATATTAATTCTTTAAGACAATTGTCTAAACAAACCATGTCAAATGAATCAATTTATCAGATTTTGTTAAGTAATATTTTTCATTATACTGCATTATGAAAAAAATATAATCACTGTATTGTAGTGGTACCCATGCAGCGCAATGGATCGCATAATTATTTCGTAGTATACACTACCAAACTCGATAATTGTTAACCATAGTTAATAGAATAATTAATTCTGGTATTTGTTCTCGTATTTAACTTATTAGACAATTTTTCACTTCATAGCTGATAAAATGCTAAGATAATTAACAGATCTTTATTGTACTGAATATATTTTCCTAATGATAATATACTTAGAACAAGTAGAACAACTCAACAAATTAATTATTTTGACAGGAAACAAAATTGTAGTTTTTTCTTAATTAAATATTTAATATTTCCTGAAAATGACGTTTGTACTTCCCTCTTGTTTCCGATATTATTTCTTTGAAGCCCTACGACACCCTTGTCTTCAGATGTAGTGTTTTAGGGAACTACTTCTTCTTCTCCTATTAATTTCTCCTTTAACCTCTAAATTCCATTAGTCACAGGCTCACAGTGTTTACTCTCTTCTTGAAGAGAACAACACCATTTTGAATTTGTTTGATGGTGTTGAAAACATTTTCTTATTACCTAATTTGGTCATTTATTATGTTTAGAAAAATATATTTACTAATTTTTTTATTTTACTTTCTTAACATTTGTTACTTAAGCACCCAACATGCACCAATTATGATTGTATTTTATTCAATAAATTATATTCTTTTGGCTTTGAGTTAATAATTATTCACATCATAATATAAAAAACATCTTTATTTTCATAACAACCACAAACAACTTAGTAAAACTAATTTTAAATAAAAATACATTCAAGAAGCTTTTAAAACAGATAACATTATTGATATAAGATAAAAAGTTAGTGCCATCCAAATTTTTATGGGTACATCTTTAAAGATTTAAAGATGCTGTATCAGTCTGATTCAAAAGACTTAAAGTCTGCTGCTTACTTTTTAAATCCACCATAGTTCTACCGTATACTTGAATTAACTGGACAAACTTGGTAGACAATTTTTCCTTGCTTCTGTATCTACCAATGCTAGCCTTCATAGTGCTTACTTTCTCCCTGAGTGAGGTCACATTTTGTTCATATTCTTTTCCACAAGTATTCATTATATGTATTCGATCTCTGCTTTTATTCAATAACAGCTGTTTTTTTTCCTCTAGAATGCTGAAATGAATTGATTTGAATATCATATTGACAGCATATCACACAACACTAATTTAACCATATGCTAGTAAAAGCAAAAACTCACTTATGAAAGACCCTGATGGTAGTTCTGAGTATCACTTTTAAGTGATACCTTGCATATATTTTGTTTAAATTGTTTTATTTAATCACAATTTATTTTAAAGAAAACCTAAATTGTGGAACTCAATCTACTCCTTGAGTTCCAGGCTTCAGAAACATATTTTGTCTTTCAACAATACAACAGGTTCTCATGCTTTAATCCATCTTCAGTATTTTGAGAACCATGAGAGTTATGGATAAAATGAAATGAAAATGATCAAAATGAAAAATGACTACAGTATTTAGGATGTAAAGTTAGGAATTAAATTAGGGTCTTAAAGAACTCATATTATCACACACATACGTTAACTAAGGACTCCTGGTTTGGAATGGCAGTGAGAATTTGATCTTAAGTTGATTCAAAAAGCAAAGGCATGTCTTTTCCTAAGAATTGTTAACTTGTTATCATAAAAAAACCTTTTTGGAACAATGTGTCAAGTTAAACTAATGCTTTTAATAACAACACATTATAATGTTATGTTCTTTTCCTTGTGTATGGTGACACAATATTAATTAGCGGATCATAAAATCTATTTGCCTCAATCGGAGAATATCATTAACAGTTAGTTGTGCAAAGAGACAAACGTTCTTTAATACATCTACAATATTTCTAATATTCCTCTTGTCTCTTCACCAGACTAAATACTTTCATTCTTTTGTAAAAATCAGAGATCATCAACCTGTCTATAGAGAAAGTGAGTTTATGCCAGCCATATATAATTGCCTGTACTGATGATAAAAAATGTATCTTCATTTCAAAATCAAAAAATAGATGTCACTTCTTTAATTATAAACTGTAAACAATTGTACATTTCTTTGGAACAAAACATCTTAACACATTCAGTTGCTGCCAACTCCCATCGGAGGTATTCTGCCATTTCAAATTTTCAAACATTTCAACTAACTGATAATTGAACTATTTCATCAAATAAAATAATGTTGTATTTATTGTCATTGTTGGAGAGGTACAAACAGTTATTTGCAACTTCGAAAACATGAGTTGTGCGAAAATTTTGGGAGTGCTGCCAACTCCCATGGAAGCCAAAAACTAGTTATGTGATTTATGTAATCATAAAAAACAAATTTAAAACGTTTACAAGCATTTACATCAATTTCAAGGGGTTTTAGTCAACATTCTTAACAAAAAAATTAGCATTTTGGGGACGTTTTGCATAGTTATCTGTAGCAGTGAATGTGTTAATCATTAATAAATCTACAATTTTCAATGTTTCAAACCAATTTTTTTTTTCATAGGAATAACCTATACTGTATATTTTATACAGGCAGAAACAGTTACCAGAAGTAATGTTTTTTAAGAGCGAGCAACAAACAACTACATATGTGAGGGATGACAATGTAATTCACATCATCCAGAAATTATCTCACCTATAGACTCATGCATAATTGAGGACAAGCCTTGAAGAAGTGTGTAGAATGGCTAGATTTAATATTATTTACCTCCAGAGCTCAGTTTAGTTTTATCATTTATAGAGCAAAATAAATGCTTGCTTACATGTTAGAATATTAACACAATATTCTTATTAAGCTGCTAGAATATCTATACCAAATAACGGCTCTCAAAGTTGTTAAAATTTCAACAAATAATCTGGTTTTCCTCGACATCCAAAATATCACAAAAAATAAAGGCTCACTTAGTTGTTATAATAGCAATATAATTAAGAACTCTAGAATATTGCAAAAAAATCACCATTTTCCTTTTATGTCCTTGTAAAATAAAAGCAATACAAATGAAGGGTAAAAGAAATTATCTCTTTATTTGTTTCGCCACCAATCCTTTTGGAAAGTATTGGTGGAGAAAAAATAAAGAGGTAATTTCTTTTACCCTACAAATTTACTTAAAAAACCAATTTGGTAAAAAAGTCCAATAGAAAATGGATAAAACAATCTTGGTGCTAAAATATAAACATAAAGTTACTTTTACAATAACAAAACACAATTAATTACTTGTTAAAATACCACACCTAGTTATGCATTTCATATATTTGACCTTGGTCATAATTATAGAAATGCTTTTCAGTTCTAGTTCCTTTATTTTATTAGATTGCTGTATATTTAATAGCTCTTGGATTATTTCCACAAGTCCTTCTAATGTATACTTCAAGTAAATTATCTTATGCATCAAATTGTTGTATGACTCCATAAATTTGATTAACTTTTCTTGGCAAGGAATGTCTTCCAGATAAACTGCCTGATTGGGATAGTGTTCACCAAGTATTTCTGTAAAAGACATAATATATACTTCAATAAGAGAACGGAAACTGTTCAGAAAACCTATTACTGAGTTTGGCAACACAGTTATCATGAAGTATTTTAATTGTGAACAGAATTGAGACAAACATTCAAAGGACACTGTTATGTTACAATATTGAATAACATGTTTTCTTGAAATATCAAACATTGTAATCTAAAGTGTCTTGGATAGTTTAGTTCTTAATGAAAACAAGTCTACAATATTATAACAAAATATTGTTATTTGATTTTTTTTCCCAATTTAGCTGATGATAAAATGTACATTTCATTTATATTTCTTGATTAATACATAATTAAACATGTATTAGTTATGAATTATAAATAGCTCTATCGATTTATATACTATCCACAAACTTATAATAATATTGTTACTATTTTAGAAGAACTATTATGATTAAAAATTGAGACTAAGGTATTCTCTAAACAGCAGTATAGCTGGTCTCAGGACAATGGTGCAGTATACAAAACACAAAATCTTCTTCCAGAAGACTATAAGCTTATAAATGACCAATGGCAAGTTGACAAAGAATTCCATAAGCTTGAATAATTTAGTCCACGTTAATGAGTTTCATGTAAATGCAGCAATGATTTGTATACCAAATACCAAGACAGTAATTTAAAAATAGCAGATTTCATTTAAGGTCATCCTCAGTTAATAACAATATGGCTTTGTAAAATTCTTTATGTTGATAGTTAAAATAAGTTTATTTTGTTTTTGATTTATTTTTGTTCTAAATGCCTAACTGATTAGATCAACAACCTGGGCAGAGCTATGTGAGTACATATTTTGTATTAACAGTGGACGAACGTGCTAAGCCATTGGTGTTGAATCGGACAATCAGTCTAAGGTGTTGTACTGTAAACAGTTGCAACGACAAGGATTGTGAGTTCAATTCCAACTTTATAGAGGCACCGGTCTGCAGCATAGTGGTTTAAGGCGATCCAACATTAATGGGATCAGTGTATATATTAACATTGCATGGGCACCACCTGTTTTATAACTTTATATTTTAGTACAGAACACATGTTCTTTTTTTTATTCTCTGTTATAGTTGTAATATTTTGGTTTAATAGTATAAATAACTGACATATGATGTGTACACTTGTATTTCATATATAGGACTTGAAAGTATGAATTAAACTATCAAAAAATACATGAGTGGCTCCAAAGTGTTAAGAAAAATGTTGTTCCATATATCTGAGGTCAGGAGAGTTTTACCACATAATATTGTATTATGTCAGACCCATTCCGCAATGCCTGATCAATTTCTCTGAATGTCTTCGCTTGGCAAAAGGTTGGTATTTTCTATTGTGTCTCAGTGTTGGGACAGATAGATGTACACTAGTGTCTTTATGTAGATAGATACTACACTAGTGATAGATAATTTTTACTATAGTTCAAAAGTCAATTTTGCACCTCTAAGCTTCCTACACCTTTGGCCAGGGCCTCTGCACCAATCCCTTACTACGTCTCTGGACAGGATAAAGATTCATTTCTCTGCACAATACCTTTATATGCAAGGTTGATTACTAGATGTTTCATTATATCATTAAATACAAGAAATTCTAGTAAGCTGACAAATTAGTCTTTACCCCAAAAAATCTTTAAAAAATAATCTGCTGGTCAAAAAAGATTGCAATCCATGATAGAGATCATGGCTTGCAATCTTTTTTGACCAAGCCAAGGTAGACATTCCCTTGAATAGTGCTCGATAGTTAAAAATAATTTCCAGTGAATTGTTCCTTAAGACATTAGAAACACCCAAGAGATGTCTAGACTTGTGATTCTAAAATGTCTAGAGAGTGAAAATTGAAATTATTTCAAGAGAACCCAGATAAATGTTGAAAACCCTGGTCAGTTAGATAATTTAAATTTTCAAAAGAGCATCTACTTAAACATAAGATACGAAAACCAATACCTGGCATACTTTTTTACTAGTATATACTAACAAAAAAATGTATAACAAAAAAAATAATTAGGCTATCGAACAGTAACACTGTAAAAATTATGTCATACATGACAGTAAAAGTTGACATATATCTAACAGATTATACAAAGTATAATGTAGACATACAATGAACACATAATCTATTTGAGAACTCATTGACTATCCTCATGATATGAAGATATCTTGGAGGTTGGTACTTCTAACCAATATTGGTTTGGCTTGGGCTCTCCAACCAATATCTAATATTGCCTTAATTTTTTAAGACTATGATACATGTAGTGATCAACTACTCTTAATACTATGATACATATAGTGATCAACTACTCTTAAGACTATGATACATGTAGTGATCAACTACTCTTAAGACTATGATACATGTAGTGATCAACTACTCTTAATACTATGATACATGTAGTGATCAACTACTCTTAAGACTATGATACATGTAGTGATCAACTACTCTTAAGACTATGATACATGTAGTGATCAACTACTCTTAAGACTATGATACATGTAGTGATCAACTACTCTTAATACTATGATACATGTAGTGATCAACTACTCTTAATACTATGATACATGTAGTGATCAACTACTCTTAAGACTATGATACATGTAGTGATCAACTACTCTTAATACTATGATACATGTAGTGATCAACTACTCTTAATACTATGATACATGTAGTGATCAACTACTCTTAAGACTATGATACATGTAGTGATCAACTACTCTTAATACTATGATACATGTAGTGATCAACTACTCTTAAGACTATGATACATATAGTGATCAACTACTCTTAATACTATGATACATGTAGTGATCAACTACTCTTAAGACTATGATACATATAGTGATCAACTACTCTTAATACTATGATACATGTAGTGATCAACTACTCTTAAGACTATGATACATATAGTGATCAACTACTCTTAATACTATGATACATATAGTGATCAACTACTCTTAAGACTATGATACATGTAGTGATCAACTACTCTTAAGACTATGATACATGTAGTGATCAACTACTCTTAATACTATGATACATGTAGTGATCAACTACTCTTAAGACTATGATACATGTAGTGATCAACTACTCTTAAGACTATGATACATGTAGTGATCAACTACTCTTAAGACTATGATACATGTAGTGATCAACTACTCTTAATACTATGATACATGTAGTGATCAACTACTCTTAATACTATGATACATGTAGTGATCAACTACTCTTAAGACTATGATACATGTAGTGATCAACTACTCTTAAGACTATGATACATGTAGTGATCAACTACTCTTAAGACTATGATACATGTAGTGATCAACTACTCTTAATACTATGATACATGTAGTGATCAACTACTCTTAAGACTATGATACATGTAGTGATCAACTACTCTTAAGACTATGATACATGTAGTGATCAACTACTCTTAAGACTATGATACATGTAGTGATCAACTACTCTTAAGACTATGATACATGTAGTGATCAACTACTCTTAATACTATGATACATGTAGTGATCAACTACTCTTAAGACTATGATACATGTAGTGATCAACTACTCTTAAGACTATGATACATGTAGTGATCAACTACTCTTAAGACTATGATACATGTAGTGATCAACTACTCTTAATACTATGATACATGTAGTGATCAACTACTCTTAAGACTATGATACATGTAGTGATCAACTACTCTTAAGACTATGATACATGTAGTGATCAACTACTCTTAAGACTATGATACATGTAGTGATCAACTACTCTTAAGACTATGATACATGTAGTGATCAACTACTCTTAATACTATGATACATGTAGTGATCAACTACTCTTAATACTATGATACATGTAGTGATCAACTACTCTTAAGACTATGATACATATAGTGATCAACTACTCTTAATACTATGATACATGTAGTGATCAACTACTCTTAAGACTATGATACATGTAGTGATCAACTACTCTTAATACTATGATACATATAGTGATCAACTACTCTTAAGACTATGATACATGTAGTGATCAACTACTCTTAAGACTATGATACATGTAGTGATCAACTACTCTTAATACTATGATACATGTAGTGATCAACTACTCTTAAGACTATGATACATGTAGTGATCAACTACTCTTAAGACTATGATACATGTAGTGATCAACTACTCTTAAGACTATGATACATGTAGTGATCAACTACTCTTAATACTATGATACATGTAGTGATCAACTACTCTTAATACTATGATACATGTAGTGATCAACTACTCTTAAGACTATGATACATGTAGTGATCAACTACTCTTAAGACTATGATACATGTAGTGATCAACTACTCTTAATACTATGATACATGTAGTGATCAACTACTCTTAAGACTATGATACATGTAGTGATCAACTACTCTTAAGACTATGATACATGTAGTGATCAACTACTCTTAAGACTATGATACATGTAGTGATCAACTACTCTTAAGACTATGATACATGTAGTGATCAACTACTCTTAATACTATGATACATGTAGTGATCAACTACTCTTAAGACTATGATACATGTAGTGATCAACTACTCTTAAGACTATGATACATGTAGTGATCAACTACTCTTAATACTATGATACATGTAGTGATCAACTACTCTTAAGACTATGATTCATGTAGTGATCAACTACTCTTAAGACTATGGTACATGTAGTGATCAACTACTCTTAAGACTATGGTACATGTAGTGATCAACTACTCTTAAGACTATGATACATGTAGTGATCAACTACTCTTAAGACTATGATACATGTAGTGATCAACTACTCTTAAGACTATGATACATGTAGTGATCAACTACTCTTAAGACTATGATACATGTAGTGATCAACTACTCTTAAGACTATGATACATGTAGTGATCAACTACTCTTAAGAGTTAATATTATCTCTTTATTGTTATTCTAATTTCAATGACTCTTGGAATCATCTCAATAAAGATACAATTTTAAGCTTTCCAACCACTCTTTTATCCTTAACAGAAACAAAGCCAGACAGTGTCCATTTATTTGCCATATATTTACAATCCAATGCAAACTACACAAAAACACACACATAGATACACACAAACATAACTTTTGCAACTGGAAGTAACAAAAAATGAATTATTTTTGAAGAGTACAGGAATGGTTACAATATTTCATAATGTAATGACTTACCTTTTATAATTTTTCTTTTCAACTTCAATTTTTCAACTTTATCTTCTAGATTTCTTTGAATATTTTCATGGAATCGAGATTGTACCTCAGTTGTTAAATAATTGTTAGTTTCAACATTATAATCATCTAAACCGAGGAAACTAATGCTTTCTCCACTCTTACTTTTCAATTTAATTGCATTTTTCAGTCGACAACTCAATATGATTTCATTTACAAACTTGGTATCTTTCTGTGAAGTTTGGGTCTTGAAGTTGGTAAAATCTTTGTATGTATTTAATATAAATTCACTAATCTTATAACCATTATATGCTAAATTTGCTTCTTCTACTGTTTTTTTGTACACCTGAACTTTATTTGTTAGTAAATTTTGGCAGGCAGGTGAATTGTCTGAGTAGATAAATTCATTTTCAGATCTTCCTGTTTCACTGACCATTGATGGATCGTCAGTTTCTTGAGAGAGATATAAGTCATTTAAACTCGAGTTACTACTGTAAATTGTTCCTTCAGAATCTCTTATGAATGCCATTTTAATTTACGATACAACCTGAAAAAATTATGATTGTTATTTACCCCATATATTTTGGATCTGTATGGAAAAACGAAACATTTTCAGATACCAAACATATCTCTTTGACAACTTTCTAAATACTTTCAGATCTGTAACATGCTCAATGCATTGTAAACTCATACTATTTCTGCCGCCTTCAATAGATGCAGGAGCATAATATGAAATTCTATCCTAAAATCTGAATTTGGTCATTTGACTTATAATCAACATAGAGAAATAAAATAAATAGTTCTATTTCTTAAGTGTTATGTAAACATAGCAACATATGAGTTCTATGTATTTTTTACCTTATAAATAGTGGGAAACAAGACCAATAGATCTCTTGAGGCACAATATTAATTGTATAACAATTTATGTAAACACAGTGAACATTTTAAACAATATGTTAAGTGTTATCTAAGGCCCTTGCTCTTCATTATATATGTAAATTATTTTAGTTTTAATGTGCCCTGTACAACTGTGTTGTATGCTGATGATACCTCTATATTGTGCTCTGATGTAAATTTTGAAAATGTTAAAAGAAAACTTGATATTTGTAATCAAAGTTCTAAAGCCTGGTACTTAGCAAATATTTTTATCACTTAATGAGAACAAAACTGAAAAAATAATATTCACTCTGAAAAACAACATTGACAAAGATAGTATCAACTATACCAACTCAGTTAGAGTATTGGGTATCAGATTAAACAATAAGTTAACTTGGAGTGACCATGTTGACCATTTATGTAAAGTTCTAGCCAGAGCTACTTTTGTCTTGAGAAAGCTTAAGTCTCTTGTAGACCATGACACTCTACTTCTAGCCGATTATGGACTTTTTCATTCACATCTAAATTATGGCATACGATTATGGGGTAGCTATTGTAATTCAAATAAAGCCTTTCTCTGGCAGAAAAAAGCCATTCGCTGTATCTTAGGTTTAGGAAATAGATATTCATGTAAAAATAGCTTTATTGATTTCAAGATAATGACTCTTCCAAGTTTATATATTTATTCTAATCTAATTTATGTCAAAGAAAATATTGCTAGTTTCACTTAACTAGAAACCGAGCTGATCTAACAACACCTTGCATTAGAGACTACATAAATCCTTAAATAGTTTTTATTACCACCAGTACTTATTGTTTAATAGATTACCACTTATTGTCAAAATGTTACCTATGTTGTTTCCTATTTTCTTAAGAAACAAACCTTTTACAACTGTGAAAAATTTTTAAGCTATGATATGACTCTTTGGACAGTTTAATAAAATTCCATTGTTTTAGTTAGTATACATGTGACGAATCCTATTTTATATATATATATGTGTGTGTGTGTGTGTGTGTGTGTGTGTGTGTGTGTGTGTGTGTGTGTGTGTGTGTGTGTGTGTGTGTGTGTGTGTGTGTGTGTGTGTGTGTGTGTGTGTGTGTGTGTGTGTGTGTGTGTGTGTGTGTGTGTGTGTGTGTGTGTGTGTGTGTGTGTGTGTGTGTGTGTGTGTGTGTGTGTGTGTGTGTGTGTGTGTGTGTGTGTGTGTGTGTGTGTGTGTGTGTGTGTGTGTGTGTGTGTGTGTGTGTGTGTGTGTGTGTGTGTGTGTGTGTGTGTGTGTGTGTGTGTGTGTGTGTGTGTGTGTGTGTGTGTGTGTGTGTGTGTGTGTGTGTGTGTGTGTGTGTGTGTGTGTGTGTGTGTGTGTGTGTGTGTGTGTGTGTGTGTGTGTGTGTGTGTGTGTGTGTGTGTGTGTGTGTGTGTGTGTGTGTGTGTGTGTGTGTGTGTGTGTGTGTGTGTGTGTGTGTGTGTGTGTGTGTGTGTGTGTGTGTGTGTGTGTGTGTGTGTGTGTGTGTGTGTGTGTGTGTGTGTGTGTGTGTGTGTGTGTGTGTGTGTGTGTGTGTGTGTGTGTGTGTGTGTGTGTGTGTGTGTGTGTGTGTGTGTGTGTGTGTGTGTGTGTGTGTGTGTGTGTGTGTGTGTGTGTGTGTGTGTGTGTGTGTGTGTGTGTGTGTGTGTGTGTGTGTGTGTGTGTGTGTGTGTGTTGTGTGTGTGGTGTGTGTGTGTGTGTGTGTGTGTGTGTGTGTGTGTGTGTGTGTGTGTGTGTGTGTGTGTGTGTGTGTGTGTGTGTGTGTGTGTGTGTGTGTGTGTGTGTGTGTGTGTGTGTGTGTGTGTGTGTGTGTGTGTGTGTGTGTGTGTGTGTGTGTGTGTGTGTGTGTGTGTGTGTGTGTGTGTGTGTGTGTGTGTGTGTGTGTGTGTGTGTGTGTGTGTGTGTGTGTGTGTGTGTGTGTGTGTGTGTGTGTGTGTGTGTGTGTGTGTGTGTGTGTGTGTGTGTGTGTGTGTGTGTGTGTGTGTGTGTGTGTGTGTGTGTGTGTGTGTGTGTGTGTGTGTGTGTGTGTGTGTGTGTGTGTGTGTGTGTGTGTGTGTGTGTGTGTGTGTGTGTGTGTGTGTGTGTGTGTGTGTGTGTGTGTGTGTGTGTGTGTGTGTGTGTGTGTGTGTGTGTGTGTGTGTGTGTGTGTGTGTGTGTGTGTGTGTGTGTGTGTGTGTGTGTGTGTGTGTGTGTGTGTGTGTGTGTGTGTGTGTGTGTGTGTGTGTGTGTGTGTGTGTGTGTGTGTGTGTGTGTGTGTGTGTGTGTAAATGATTGGACGAGTCGAAAAAGTCCGGTACACTAATTTTTCTGCCCCTTTATCAGTTTCTATGACGTCATCAAATATGGCTGTCAAAATTGTTTGGAATGCTTGTACATTTTCTGTTTTGTAATTAGATATTCACCCATATTATTAGTGATTATTATACAAGGGAAAACACGCTTTCAAACGATATACATGACACTAATGTTTACTTTAAGAGAAATATTTGTTGCTTTATTTAAATAATTGGTTTTTATTTTGATTTTTTTGTATACATTTTCCTAAATACCGTGAAATCTGCTATCTGTAGGTGAAAACAAGACCTATATATTTTTGTTTGCTAGATAACTACCTTTTGAATGGTATACACAAATTGTACTTCATCACAAATAGTTGGTGAATATATGCCAAAACAAAGTAGCCTTGCTTAGTAAAAACATCAAGGAAACGATATAATTTATATTGCTTTGGGAAAACAATTTAGTAACTTTGTGAATATTAAAATATCAAATCTAATTATTGCAATTTTTCCTATTTATGAATAAATGTTGACTTTCAAAGGATTATGCAAGTTTTATTCTCGTTTAAAAAAGAACACTAAAGAAATCAGTAATATTCTAAACATTGCCGAAATATATTATTAATATTGTACATCTTGCCGTTGAAACCTTTAGATCTCTTGAACCGGGATATGTGAAATGTATGTAAATAAATTTAATATATAACAAAATAATAATATAAACAACAATTAATTCTTACATAATACTTATACAAAAGTAACAGTACAGATGAGAAACAAGTGCACAACGTACGGTACAAGTACGAAGAGGGGTCAACAGAGACTCAGACCATTACCTCACAAGAGAATACACCAAAAGAAAATACACATACAGTAATTTGACAAAAAAAATAACTAAAAAATCAGGCATTACATGAGAATAGGCAAAAGAACAAGCAAACAACTGGGGAACGATCAAAATGAAAATCACTGAGAAAGCCAAAGAAATTATACCACTATATATGAATCTGCAGTTTGTATTAATGTACGACAATGTCCGCATTCTGTTGCAAGTTTAGGGTGCGTTCACAAAGAAAGCGTGTGCCCACGCAGGGAAAAGTTTACATGGTTTCTTATCTGGCTGTTCACAGAAAATGCTTGTTTCAACTCGTTTCAATCTGCTCGAGTTGCGAGCCTGCCCAGGCCTGCAAACCCTGCGTGAACCAGAATGTTCTCATACTTGTTTTTCCGCGCAAGAAGTCAGGTAATATCATTTGTTTTCTATCTTGCCATGAATGTGGACGAGCTAATCACTCATGTGTTCATTAGAGAACCTATTTGGTACAAAAGGCTAAAACTTTTTTTAAGGAGATAATTGAAAGTACTCAATTCCATCCTCATGCATGAAAAACATCTACTTTTATCTAGTTTCAATTGCTGAAAAAGGCGGTGATATTTACTAAACTGCCCTCTGTCACGCTTTATATCATGTACATCAAGTTTTTTCCTTAGCACTTTTTAAACGTACATTTTAAGGTAAAAATAATTTTTCATCCTTACTTAATGACATATTCACTGTTCAGCTGACAGACAGACGCAGACTGAGCTTGTTTCCTGTTGTTGTGAAATACCAAAAATTATTTGCATGCGCTTGTTATCAGCAGCAGGTTGCCGGAAACACGGGGGCAAACTGCTTTCTTTGTGAACGCACCCTTAGCATGCAGAAGTAGGCGTCCATCTGCTTCTTCGTGTGAGGCAGGAGAAATGCTCGATACATCCGTAGTTGCTGATGTGATAACTCGTTCTCATCTCCTAACATTTTGTTAGCAAGAAACTGGAACAATTGTATCTTGTTTTCGTTGACACACAGGAATTGCTTAGACTTTATTGGAGTTGCAGTCGAATCCGAGATTCGACTTTTGCCATTACCTCTAGTTTCTCGAGTATCTACCCTCAAACATATATATCAAACACAATATCTAGTTGAAATATTCTTCAGACTGTAAGGAATATGGTTTGAAAACGTGTTTATAGTACCCAGAAAATTTTTTAGAGATACCAAGATTAAGCATATGTACTGTGGCTGCACCATCAAATAGTTAAGCCGTTACATTAGGTTGGCTATGATTAAAGTGATGTTATGTTTTCATTAAATGCACTCAATGATATCTGACTTATTGAATGGTTTTCGTAGTTTTCCATTAATCTGATATGAAGAAAAAGTTGGAATCTTTACGCAAAAAAATCTTGGACGTTGCCTTACCTTTTTTCCTTGTTATGGATTTAAATATGTAGATATTGATTCAAGAAATAATCTTACTAATTCAATTTTGTACTTGATCGAGATGGGACGCAACATCTTCATAATACTGTTTTTCACCTAAAACAGTATGATGAACAGTATAAATTTGTTATTGTGTTCATGAAGCTGATCGTCGGATATTGCAGGAAATGGCCTAAAAGTTTTGCTGCTTGTAAAGTTAACACGAATAAATTCAGAATGAATATCTAGATGTTTTTCTGGAAGGTCCTTTAGAGTGCTTACGAATATTGGCAACCAACGGAAATAGTAGATCGCATCCAACGAAAATGTCCATGAACTTACCTAAGCCAAAGTGTCGATGTGCATTGTAAAGTTAGATGTACGAATACTCCTTACAAGTTGCACAAGAAGAGACTCTAGTTTGATTACTGAGTTCCAATATTGGAACTGAGGGTGAGTATCGATCGTTTCATTAGTTTGAGCTCTATTAGTCTGCTATTTTGACCATAAAATTTTAACCTTCGTTTTCTCATGTCTTCTGCTATGTTTGAAAGTAATTTGTCCTTTCATGTGTTTTCTCTTTGTCTGCCTGATTTGTTTCGACGTTATCCTCTTATTCTGTTGAATTCTTGTAGTGATTATTCTGTTCTATTGCTATTGTACGTTTTGTATGCCATTATCCTGCTCTGTAGTGCTTCATCACAATTACTATCCCATCATGCATGTTTGGTATTTTCTTTTCGTAGTATTATTTCTTTGGCTTTCTAAGTGATTTTCCTTTTGATCATTACCCAGTTATTTGTTTGTTCTTTCTCCCATTCTCACGTAATGCCTGATTTTTTAATGTTTTTTTTTGTCAAATTTCTGTATGTGTGCTTTCTTCTGGTTTATTCTCTGGGGTATGAGTTTGATTTTGATTCTTGCCAAGTAATCGACTGAGTCTCTGTTGGCCCCTCTTTGTACTTCTACGTCATGCACTTGTTTCTCATTTGTACTGTTACTTTTGTAATAAGTATTATGTAAGAAGCAATTGTTGTTGTTATTATTATTATTTTTGTATATATTAAACTTATTTATATACATTTACAAAAGGGCGAATTGGTTGCCAGATGTGAAATATTTTCCCATTATTTTGTGCTTATCGACTCCACTGTATATCCATTTTGCTGAAACGTCTTTAAATCAATTTGCTATTATTTCTTATTGTACAAATTAATAATGAAACATATGTTTATTTATACCAGTTTAAACCAAAATATCTTCCAAAAATTATACATATTCTATGTGATCTATGGATATAAAAATAAAAACAGTGTTATGTTGCCTATTTTATTTTGCAATATAGTGAATAATAGTAATATATAATTTTAACTTTTTTAGTCATGTGTTTGACTTGTTAAATAATGTTGATCACAATTTATAATTTATACATTTAACATTGCTTCAAACTACTAAGATAAGTTACAATTAATTCCATTATTAATATCTCAAAATCAGATCATTAAAATCGACTAGACTAATGACAAAATAATTGTCACCCAATTGTACTCAATAGAATGAAATATATGAGTCAGATTACAAATAGATTGACACAAGTACTGAGCTTTTTACATACTTACAATAATTATGCTCAACATAACTAGATTTAATAGTTTTCAACATTATAGAATTTACAAAATTAAAATAAGTAGGAGAATGTTATGGGTGATTGCGTTTGTTAGTGTAGTATTGTACTTAAAGTAACTTGGAGAATATTTTTTCCAATTGTTTCCTACCAATTTTTTTGTAGTCCTCCTTAAATAAACTCATTTGATGAGTTTGTGCAACATATTGTGAAATATCAAAGCTATATCTTATCATTTGAAGAAAGATTTAAAACTTTAATAACTAGAAATTCTATAGAACATAGACTTAAATCGTTATAATCTAAAACAAAACTTTATTTATATTCTATGTAGAAAAGGTGTTTTTAAGTACATCTCAACTGGTAAAATATGTATTTCAGTAAAAAATGCATTTGGACAAAAATGTATAAAAAAAAGTCTTAGTCAAGCAATGCCTAAGTGGCCCAATCCAGATATCAGAATGACATTGCTGTGTTGTAGGAGTGGGGACACCTAAACTATCTGCGACTTACCTCTCCAACCAAGTTTTCAGGACCTTTCAACCAAATAAGTTGTAGAATCACAATCAAAAACTCATTTAACTTATTAACCACCAATGGCTGAATTTAACTTTATGTGAAGGTAGGTATGGCAACGATATATCAGAAATATCGATAAATACGTTTCAATATATTTGTATTGATATTTTCTTTAAATAATATTGGTCATATCAATATTTTGGTCCAATATATTATATCACTAAGTATTGACGTTATTCTCCCTACTCAAAATCATCACGACTCAATAAAACACATTTAAATTGCCTCTTATGCATATAAAACATGTATTGATATAATATAGTAACATTAATAAGTTTTTTACATGAGGTTAACGCACTTAAATATAGTTTATTGTAGACCAGTGAGTGAACCGGGTAATTGAAGTTATAATAATGAAAAGTATAATTATTCTTGTTTTAAATTATTTTTCATTCAACCCCACAGATCTTGTTTCTTGTAGATAAATGTATTTATTTTAACATTCAGTAGCTATTCTAAATAGTGACAGCTAAACATGAGTGAATTTTAGGACATGACATAAGAGTTGCATAGTTTAAACAGATACATCATTTACAGCTTGATATATCGGTTATCCGATAGATCGATATTTGGCTTACAATATATTGGTAATTCGATATATCGATATGTTGAAAATATTTGCCATGCCTAGGATGCCCTTGAATAGGAAAAAAGGAAGTCCCTAAACATACATAGACATTTAATTATATATAGAAATAATACTGGTTAAATTACCTTTTTTCCTGTCAACAGTTCTTCAAACATAATCTGCTATGTACATTTCGAAGCATAGAGCTTCATCATCAGGCTTTCCAAAAACGTCACTATTTACATTACACTAAACATTAAAAACATTTAAAAGTTGACAGGAAAAAGGTAATTTAACCAGTATTATTTCTATAATATAACAGTTCTGGAGGCTAATAAAACAAAATGAATAAATTAATTATATATCAAACTTGCATACAAACTTTTATAGTTGTAGTAAAAAAGTTCAGCTATAACTGTACTTCAATAATAAGACAAAATGCGAAACAGTCAAGTTGAATCAAAAACCTAGTTCTGGTAATTCATTTACACTGTTTACATAGTAAGAAAATTTCTCACTTTTCAGTTTTTAAAATACCAAGTACGATCTAGTGGCAACTAGACAAACCCTTATCAGCTATTCCTCAACCAGAAGAACAAGTTCCAGGTATCAGGCTTGAACATGTGTCCTCAACTCAACAACCGAGGGGATTATAGGTTAATATGAATTCTGAATGTCACTTACATGATAGGTTTAACCATCTTCCAGCAACAGAAATTTGTAAACATGATTTATAATAACTCTTACTTTAATTAATGAATTTTGAACTTAAAATTATACTATTTGAGATATGGGGCTATACCGATCTTATATGATTAGTTTAAATTTCATAAAAAATGGCTTTGCAGCTATTTAAAAATTTCAGCAGATCCTACTGTATTAGGTGATTTAAATGTGAACACTTTAAAAAGTTCAGGTCCGGTCAAAAAATATTCAGGTCCGGAATAAATTCCTAAATAGACAGTTAGATTGTACTGATTGCTGTTCTGTTTTTCTTTATTTTTTACAATAAAGTGAAAGAATGAGTAGAAATAGATGATGATGATATATATTTATTACTTTATGACAGTTAAAAATTAATTGCAAACATTAGTAAATATAATACGTTATGCAATACTAATAATTTAATAATTCAGTCTCGTTCAACCAAATTCATACTTTCTTGAAATCAGGGTCAATTTTGGAATTGTTTTCAGTACTGTTTATTTTTTTCTCTGTACAGCCACCATAAGTTATTTGTTGTCTCTCTGTAGCCCACATATTATACCAGTAACTTAAAATGAGACACTAGGCAGAACTGAAATAGACTTCTCTATGAGATGTGACAAATTATTGACTTTTGAAGAGTATCAATATATGAAATAACTGCCTTATAGTATGATATTCATCTGTTTAAAGGGTATCCCAAAAAAGGTGTCCTGGAGTCTAGTGTTCATTTAAAGCAAAAAATGAAGGATAGAATTGTTTTAAAATTCCACTCAGTTTAGTGAATATCAGCCTTTTTGTGTTTTTTACAACAAAATTAATAACTCAGGAACTTTTTGACCAATTGACTTACTGTACCGAGTCGGTGGCCGAGTGGTCTAAGTCGTCAGGACTTTGAGCTTGGGTTAGAGATAGCGCTGGTTCGAATCCGGCCTAGACCGGAAGATTTATCAGTAATATTCACCTTCTACTGTACCGGTTCGCCCCCTTACTCTGTCTGATTAAGTTCCTCGCACAGATCAATAGTCTATAGAAATACATGGAATGGGCAGAGTAAGGTAAAGAAGGAGGTTGGTTGCTTGTACACCTCTTTACATGAATATTATCAAACAATAAAACAATAAACTTTGAGTTATCTTTATCCATATCAAAATGGTGGCCATTGAACAATTGTAGGTCAAAATATTTTGTAAACCAAAAATCATTTAAATGTTTTAAATTGGTATAATTTTTAAACGAAAGAAAAGAGCTGAATGGTTATTTTTTCTGTTTAATAATGTGAATATAAGTAGTAGGCAAAATTTTAAGTAAGTTAGTCAAACCGTTAATTAGTTAAAAATGTTTTTTATAGAAAACACATAATACAGACATTAAATGGAGTGGAATTTAAAAAAATGTCATCCTTCATATTTTGCTCTAAATCAGGTGCGGAATTTGAAAATTAACAGCCAGTACACGTTTCTTGTCACACCCTGTATAATTGGTTTAGTACCATAGACCGATGACAGGGTACTTAATCTTTTACTGAACATATTATATTCTCTGAGTTATACTTTATAGCACGGTAAATAAATAAGTAATTATTACACATATTAACGTCTGATTGATAGCAATGCTTTCAGAAGGATATTATTTTTGTAAATGTGTGTAAATAGCTTTACTACACCAGATAGATATTTATGAAAGAATAGTTCAATTAAATAAATAACTTAAATCAAAAACTGCTTTAAATGACTGAATACATGAGGTTAAGTGGTTAAGGGCTTTGCAGCCCTAACTTCGCCTCTTGAATATGAATAAAGACGTTTTTCATTTCATTTTCATTACATAAGACTGCAATATAAGATTTTAGAATACATTTTAGAAAGGTTAGATAGATGCCTTCTTAATATCAACTAAGTCTGTGAAGGAAAACTAACCTTGACATATTGCCCTAAAACTTCTTACATTTAGTTTCAAGTTTTAGAAATTTAAAATAGAAAAATTAGAATTAAATACAACTCGATACAACAACATTCTATTGCCTACTCACCTAATATTTATTTACCCACTTTTAATCAAATACTAGAAGAACTTGTCTCTCACTCAAAACTGTCCTGACATGTCAGCTGCTGACTGAATGCTGTCTTGACTTTTTCAGTGTGACAACATGCAACATTTCTAACTACATTAGTCATTAAGCTAAAACTTTTGTACTGTTCTTCTAATTAGATTATTACAACTTACACTATTATTTTTAATCATCAACGTGATCTAAGTCTATCTAAGTCTTTAGTAAATGTTTGTTACACCATATGTTGGATTTCAATTTCTAAATATTTAAATTAATAAATATTTGAATGAAGCAGTGGTGGAATATAACATAAAGAAGAGAAGTAATATAAATTGTCATAGGAGAAGAAAGCAATACAATTTTCTTATGTTAATTTATTTACAGTGCATATAAAAATATACAGAAAAAGTGTATCTCTATTTACACAATCACAGCTTAGCTGTCCATAATATATATTTACAATAAATAATTTAATTATTTTATATTTTGTAACAATTATTCGTTAACTAATATAGTCAATTATAATGTATTTGATAACAAGTGAATTAGTTTTTAGTTGAACTAAAAACTATTCCTGTACAACTAAATAAAGTGAATACTGCAGTATACTATTCTAATATATCAATAATGTCACTAAAGCGCTTGAATTATTAAAAAGTACTAAAAAAGTTATCAGACTAACTGTATATATTCTGATTAACTTTTTGGAGTATATTTTATTATTATTTAGATGTTTACTCTTGTTAAAATTATCTTATTTACAGTTGCTAAATGTATTTAGGCCTAAATAAAAGATTTTGTTTGTTTACTTGTTTTTGTTAGTTCAATCTTGAATAAAAACCGCATCCTCAATAGTAATTTTTATTTGTATAAGTATGAAGAAATAATAAAACGGTCATCTTATTAGTTAAAAAATAATAAAAATAAATGTTTATGTAAGTTGAAAATTGTGACATTATATTTTTGTATAGAAAATATATTTGGTTTGAAAATTGATCTCAAATACCCATAGACTAGAGGAATAGTTAAATAAAAACTATATGTATAATATTTTATGTATAAATAATCAATAAAGAATTGTAATTACTCATTATACATTAGTGGGATGCCAATAGTAGAGATGTGAGGGGCGAATAAGTGTAGATGAACGATTGTAATCATTTTTACTAACTAAGGTCGTCTGTTCCTCAGAAAGACCTATTTATTAATAACCCAATAGCCAGGACAACTAAGGAATTTACAGCTTTAAGTGGAATCTAAACCACTTATTGTATTGTTCTGATTTTAAGCTAACTGATAAGCCTGACACTCAGCTCTCTTCCCTACACAACACCTGAACCTTTTACTACCACCCAACATGAACAACAATATTTCTCTAGTAGTGTCTATATAGATGGATTGAATTGAGTGAACACTGTGTAGCTATTAAGAGGACTAAGCATAGAACATATCTCCTATAATCTCCTCAACACTTTGTCCCCAAGTAGTTGGGTTACAGCACTGCGCCACAAGTACCAACTTATTGTTGGGACTAATTAAGTGACTACAACACTAACTATTGTCAGATTTTTAGAATTTCAAGTATATTTATACAGGGTAACAATTAAGTCTGGAACCCCTTTTTAACTTTTAAACCACAACAGAGAAAAACAGAAAAGTTCACACACCATTACAGGTGACAGTAATCTACATATCTGTGTAATTACCGATCGCATGACACCTTTGGGGGACGGCCCGCAAGGAGCCAGAATAAAATCTTTAATGTGAGCCTATGTCAAGTTGTACATCAATTGAAAGGTCTTAGTTTACTGAAAACAACGCCGCAAACCGAACTTCAAAAGGTTGTTTTTTGCGAACGTCATTTTGATGATCGCACGTAGAATGAACAACTTATAGTTGTGCAGATTCGATAAGTGATGCAACCGAGTTTTTTTGCTGCGCCGAGCAAATGTCTTGTCTCCCCACCACCTTACTGATATGTTCTTGGGTTGACTGGGTGTCTTTTTATTGTTTTTTTTTACTTAATTAAATAAAATATGCAAACTCATATAATTGCACCAGACGTTGGGTTCATGTCTCAGTTCACTTATTAAACTGACGTGTAAAGACTGTCTTCTCTTTTCCAACCAACCATTTACCCACAATCTTCTTCTTTTAGGTTTATTTGCCTCACAATATATAATGCCTAGACCTGCTACAATCAATTGTTCCTTAAACAATGACATTATAAAATTAAATATGTCACTGACTAAGCAAAAGATAAAACAGAACTGAATGTGATGGAAGCTAGCTTACATGGGGAATTGCACAGGTCATCGTGGATAGTCTGTAGGCTCTGTGATTGTATTGTGCGAAGGGGCCTTAATGTACATTTTCATCTGTAGCATTAATTGATCGTTTGATGAGATGGTCATCAAGTTTAATCAGTAATATTATTTTGTTAGTGGGGTTGTTTGTTTCTGATTGTAAATAGCACTAGTAGTAGTTTCGTTTGTTTAGTTTTTGTTGTTATTTGGTTTTTTTAGTGTTGAGCCATTCTAATTAAATGACAGATTAGTTCAATCTTTAAAGGGTAAATAAAGTGATAATGAAAGTAATATTTAATAGACATTGATTTGGAAGACATTCTTCAAGGCACTGGCTGTGTTAATGTATATTAAGTATCAATATTTGTCATTATTTACTCTACGATGTTTAAGGAAACAAGACGTTGAGAAATAATTCTACTATCACCAATATTTTACTATTTTTTTTATTTTTTTCATATTAAGATTTTGGGGCAAAAATAATTTATGTATATAACCTCAATGAAATATATATTGTATGTTTGATTTAAAATTGTTTTTGTTTTTATGTTTATTTAGTCAGCTTAGAAAATATGGACATTAAGTCAACATTTTAAAACATAACTTTAATTATGCTATTTATTGATTCCATCTCTAGTTCTTCTCTAATGTCCTCATTCCTAAACCTGTCCTCTCGTGTGCATCCTTTTCTGCTTGGAGGAACCGCACTTCTGTTGCTTACAGTCTGCTCTCCTTCCTCCTGCCTACCGTACAGGTCCCGCTTGTATACGTCAATATGGGGACTGCCATTATTTTGTAAAATTTTAGTTCTGTTTCTCTTTGAACTCTTCGCTTTAGGCTTCTGTGTATTGTTCTAAATATTGACTGAAATTTCCCTAAATTATCTTGTATACCCACTCCTTTATTGTATGTTAGGGTACATCCAGGATATTTAAAGTTGGATACTTGCTCAAAGATACAATTATTTGTTTTGCACTATTTTTTAACGTACAGGCCACTTTTCCTTAAATGCTATTAATTTTTGTTTATTTGTTGATATGTAAAGTCCATAATTCTTACACATTTTATCCAACTGGAATATGGAGAGTTGTAGGTCATCCTACATAGTCTGTATGACTATTTTGTCATCAGCAAACAGCATTGCATTTACGTTACAACTGTCCTAATTTTATTCCTCTCTCCACTTCTCTCATCCAGAGGCTAATCCCAATCCTTTGTTTATTTTCTCTTACTCTGTGATTATGTTTGGGGTCTTTATCACAATTCTTGACTCATCACAGAGGCTTTTAATTGAACAGATGATCAAGTATACCGCTTCTTTTCATAACTTCCAACATTTTTCTTCTTGGTATGGAATTGAAGGCTTTAGTGTAGTCCACTAAGGTTACGTGTGTCTCCAGGTTGTACTCCCTACTTTTTCCTATGATTTGCTGAATACTAAATACATCCTCTATACAATATCTTCCCGTTCTAAAGCCGTTTTGAATCTCTGAGATTATGCTTTCAGCAATAACCTTCAGTTTTCTACTTAATAATCTGCTATATATCTTGTAGCCAATGTTCAGTCTACTTATAGCTCTGTAATTGTCGCAGTTAGTTTTCTTCCCCTGTTTTAATTATAAATTTGCTATCGACAAAATATTTCTCTTTATGATAAAATAGGCAGAAGTACTGTATATACATGACAAGTGCATTTTACATAGCAGTACAATGCTAAAAGTAGAATTACCTATTGCAGGAGGTGTATAGCTGTACACATGACCTTATTGTATTAGGCTATGGTGAGATGAGGAAAGCGGGGTTAAATTGGAGCATTCTTAAAAATATTAACAGCACAGTTAAGTTGATTGGGTTGAAAGGACATAACAGCTAAGTGATAATATGAACTGTCTCAAGACAAATAATGTCAAGCAATATTACCTGATTTATTACAAACAAATTTAATTTAGTAAACATACTATCTCAATTCAAAGAAACAATATTAGCTATTACAATTCATTCTTATTTAAGGTAAAAATCAAGATTCACTTACCAACAATCAGTACTCAGTATTCTATTTTTTATTCGATGGAACAGGATTAATTTTGGAACATGGCTAGTACAACTATAAAAAACTAAGGTCACGAGCACACCTATACACCTATTATATACTGCAATTAGGAATAATCTTACAGCAGATTAACCAACATAATATAAACAATACCACTTGCAAATGATAGCTGGCTGACATTTCCCAGTCATGTGGGGGAAAAAAACAAAAACAAAAAAATCACATTTTGAAATCTGGTGGTTTAACAAACCAGTAAAATACAAAAATAATTTAGCATCCATCAATCTAATTTACTTACATGTAATGTAATTAATTATGTTTGCCTATGACAGGTGTCAGCCTTTAAGGCAATTATGGTCATGATTTATTATATAAAAGAAGTAGATTCTCGTCTTCAATTGGCTTGATCTACAAAGAATTAAATTCTCTTTAATAGTTTAAATATGTTTTGAAAATAAAATAATGTTTTTAGTTTGGTAATAGTATCTTAAGAATAAAATATTCATATTTCATCAAATGTAACTACTGCACAGATAAGATTAAATAACATTCTGCGTTTTAAAATAAACATTTACAAATGAGTCATTACTTAATATGACATAATATAGTTAATATGTATTTATAAACAGGCACACAATTACTAGTACTTCTCATTTTTAAGGAAAGAAGTTGATTTTTTTAAATTCATTAAAATTATGCTGTTTTTAAATTTTAATATGTTTGTACATTCAAATTATTGAGCAATTTATTTATCACTAGTATCACGTTTCCTTATTCCTATTTGAGTTAAATAAGAAAGAACTCTGGCCCCACCCAATTTCCACAGACAGGAAACTGATCAGGAACAGAAGGAACATCATCTTCAGTACCAACGTGAAGTATCACGCCCAGCCCTTGAGACCAGTGAGACGGCCTCTCATCGTGCAGGAACCAGTACCCTGTGGAGCAGGCAAATGAAAAATTACATTTTAAATTCCATAATATGCTAGACTGTGGCTAGCCAATCTAAAACCTTATTTTTTCTGAATACATAATACAGAATGTTGCCTTCCCCACATGAATGGCAGGTGGAGAATAAAAGTACACTTGATATAGTAATGTAATCATTATCAACAGACATGATATTCACAAATTCAGTTATATTTTTAAATTTTTCAGTAAAAAATTACAATTAATATACAGTAGAGCCTTGATAGTTCAATACTTTAACACAGGCCATGGCAATGTAACACAGCAGAATTATTGTCTGCGGCAGGCTTTGGATGGTTTAACCCTGTCCAGACCAACGAAAAAACAGTGCCAAAGAAAATAAAGGTTAAAAATTACCAAATCTTTGGACAATATATTACTTTACCTTGTAAATACTAGGCCTATAGTGTACATAGTTAAATAACTGCACACCAATTCAGTAGGACTTGCATTGTTACAGTCAAACATAGCTTGTTTTAAATTGTGTTGCTTTTTTAGCTATTAATAAAGGCTTTGCAGTACAATTTGCCTATAAAAATAATTTTTTTATGATTGTTATATGTACTCTTTATAGTTTGACATTTCAATACCTCAACACTCTCAAGTCTACAAAGCATTAAACTACCAAGGTTTTACTGTACCAAATTATTAAAAGCAGTCACAATACAATTTTCTTTGATTTGCCAAGAAAACAATCAATCCTCATGTTTAAAGTTATTACATAACAGCCAACTTTAATATATATATATATATATATATATATATATATATATATATATATATATATATATATATATATTGTTGGCACTCTTCTCATTTCACGACATCCTTTTACTACAGAAAAGGGCTGTGCGTTGCATTGCAGGAGCTGATCCCCTTGCACACTGTCAGCCTCTTTTTGTAGACCTTAAAATTCCCACCATAGTCAATCTTTATATTTTCCAAGTTTTGTTGCACACAAAATCAAATTTACATCAATTTCCTGTTAGACAGGAAATTCATCACTATTCTACTAGAGGGAGGAATAAGATTGATATACTTCCACACAGGTTATCTAAAACAGCAAGTTCTTACAAATTAAACTGTATTTATTTTTTCAATAAGCTGCCCGAAGTTGCAAGATTAGTGAGTTTTAATAATTTTAGAAGAAAACTATATAATTGGTTAGAAAAATCCCTTTTATAAAATTGATGAATTTTTAGATTGTCAAGTTGATATTATATTTTGATATATCTCTTGTTAGAGATGTGACATTAGGTAATTTTTTTTTTTTTATTTTATAATTTTACATTATAAAATAAAAGTTACATGAAAACTGTTTTATGGCAATTCTTTGTATTACAAATTTATTGTTTTTTTTTTTACAATAGTAATTAATTGTCATAACTGTTTATATATAAGTTTACAGAAATGTATACACTGTAAGTATGCTTATGTATGATTTGACTTGTCCTATTTCTGTAAATCAGATCAATGGAATAAATGAATTCTTATTCTTATTCTTATTTATACTGCTGTAAATTTGTACATCCTGTGAAAACAGTTTTATTGTGTCTTATTTTATGACAAATAATTATTTTTGACCCTAACACTCAGAAATTATATGTTAATGACAAATCTGTCTATATTTCTGTTAAATGATACTGGAAAAGTGTTACCAACATACCAGGATTATCAGCTTTAAATCTAATGGCCACTACTCCCCCAGCGGGCACTGACACTGTGTCCTTGACCACTGGGTTCTTGAGGTTTCTAGAGAACAGCTTCCCTCTCCTATCCAGCTCTTTGACTGCCTCCAGACCTTGCAGACCAATGGAAGGGGTTGCTCCCACCACATGGAAACTGTAGCCATGAAGGTGAAACACATGCTCCCCCACACCACCTATTACAATAACATTCATAGTAAATGTTGTTATCACTGTCCTCATCACATTTTACAAAAGTTTGAATGTAGCTTTATACAATGTGTGTTTTAAAACTAACAACTTTTTTAGTTCAAGTGGGGACTTGAACCTGACATCCTGTAATGTTGACACTATAGTTACTTTGGTTTATAACTATTGAATAGTTACAAATCAATGTTGAACAAACATTTTAAAAAAACAGAGTTATTGAAGAATTGAATTTTTTGAAGAAGCTTGATTTAAGCATAAAAATATATTATTGTTTGGCCAATATATTAAAACTAATAAAACAGTATCAACATACCCGATAAAATGTGATTTATTTAATATACTCAGGGTTTCTATATAAATTATATTTTTTAATATTTTCCAATAGAAGCTTGAATATGGATGTTAATAGTATTGTTTTTTATAATTAATTACTAACTAATTAAAGTTTAATTACATTTTTTGAAATAAAAATTATTTTGATTAAAGCACACAGTTCCGATGATTGGAAATAAGAACTGAATTGTTAATAATGCAAGACATACGAATTTATAAATGAAAACATGATGAGATTGTGTTTTGTATGGGAAATGTCATGTAAAAAGGCTGGACAATTTAGATATCAGATGCTCTTTAGAGAGTAATTAACCATTTCTAAGGTCTCCAGTTTATATTTAGAAATTGATTACTACTTATATCAGTTATATCCTCCAGTTAAACTCTCCATTCCTTATCACGATATAATGAAACTTGTATGTTTCATCAGGCTCATACCACTCACTCAGAACGACCATAAGAAATTAAGAGAAACTCAAGAAATAATATTTTTACAACTATTTATTTCATTATAAAATATGTTATTTAAAATATCAAAATATTATTTATAAAAGATGCACCAATAAATATCATTGATTAAAGAGAATTTTTCTTACTAATTTGTCATATCGGTGCATCGGAATAGTCTTGAGACTTTGATATTGCTGATGACTCTCATGATGCATTGACACTTTGACTCTACGGCTCTTATGGACAAACACAGCGCTACTAGCTGGTGCAAAAATATAGAGCACTGTCTGTCTGCCCACTGTCATATAGCATCCTCACGGTTTTGCTCGGATATTATATTACAGTATTTTTGTTTAAAACATATGTCTAAAATGTCTCATAAAGTTTAATTAGGTATTAAATAGTGTCTAAATCAGTCATCGTTAGTTAAAAATTTATTTAAAGAACAAACAAATTATTAACTATAAAAGTCTGCAGATATTTTCGTATTTGTTTATTCATTTACAAGAAAAATGTTACTGATAAAAAGACAAATATAGTAAAATAGAAAATAAATTATCTAGTATAATGCTGTAAATTAATGTCTACTTGAAGGAATCAAGTATAAATTAGCCTATTCCAAGACAAAAAATGAATGTTTATTTATTGGTACAGCTCTGTTTTGTACCTAATTACATTTAGTTTGAAATTATTAATTGATTTTAAACTATTACGTTTGTATATAATAATTTATGTTATTAGACGTATTTTATAACAATATTTAAGAAATGTATAAAATGAGTTACAGTATATAATTAATTAGTTTTATTAAAAATAAGCTTTCAAACAGATAAAAACCAGCTCAGTGTGTGTCCTATATTACTCTAACCCATCAATACCTCAACTGAGGACAAGGCCGACAAGTGACTCCTTTGGGCCTTTCTCTTTTCATCTTATCTGTTGATGCAAAGGAATAAACAAACATCCCCAAGAAGGACATACAAGCATACATTCAGTGTTGGAAGAGGTTTGAGGTTATTGCTTGTGTTTTTCTGAGTGTCTTGAAAAAGTGATCAAGTGAATTCCATAATTATAATTTTAGTGATTCAGTGTGGTCTTAAACAATGGAAAAAAGCCAAAGGAAAAATAATTAAAAGTGGTGAGAGGAAAACAGTGTTAAATGTATATAAGTATTTCGAAAAGTGTTACCTAGACAAAAATGTCACTTTTTATGTTAAAAAAACCAGTGAGGCTACGTTAAAGAGTGAAAGAACTGTGATTGAAGAATTATAAATTAAGAAAGGACGGAGATTGTGGACATATTGTCACTCCAACAAAAATACCTCAAAAAATATAATATAAAACAAAAAATTACAGTTAAATTTTTATTTTTATTTTGACCATGTTTTTATCAAAATTAAAAAAAATTTGTTAAATTGCCTCCAGAGGAGATTTGTTGATAACACTTAACTGATTTCAAATTCCTTGTATGCTTAAATGAACAAACTAAAAGAATAGTATTTATAAATATATTCAAAGAGAGTTGATAAACAGCAATGAGTTAAGATCAACAACTTACTAAACTTTTGGAACGGGTGGGTTACTAAAAAATAAATGTGACACTTATTCACTATAAAACACCTGCTGTATTGTAAATGATTTTATGTCCTGTTAAAAAAAACTGAAAAATAATAACTGGCTTTATGCCTGTAATTTTCATTGCCTAATATTATAAATTCAACTTTAAACAACATTTTTTAGCATAATAGGTTTTATATAAAAATAAATAATATTTCTACTTGGTTCATATTTTAGCAAGGATGGAATCGTGGATGGTTCACAGTGAGGCCAACTCACCAACTGATGACAACTGCGTGCGCCGTACAGTCATGTTTCTTTGTCACTTATTACCGACTAAACTATGCACATTTGTGAAAAAATTTTTGAATAAAAAATTAAGTACGAGTTTTTATCTACAACTTTCCTGCTGACAAAACTTACCTGACCAAAAAATAAAAAACTTCCTCACAGGATGACTTTTCCATGTCTTTTCTCAAATATATGAACTAATTTTTACTTATATTATACTATTACAAATTAGTTTTATTATATAATCAATTCATACTAACACAGTAAACATCCACTACTTCTTTATAAAGTTTACACAAAATTTCTAAATGTTAAATCAATATTTATTCACTTAAAATGCAGTGTAATTGAACTGTGGCCTCTCAAAACTGAATCTCCGAGGGCTATAAGTTTTTAAAGCATATGGTATTTTTTTTTAAATTATTAACTTATTTTTTCATTTTATATCTTTAATAACACGTAATAAATATTTTCCCAACCATTTCCATGCGAAAATTTGATTTTATGATTACTTTTTATCAGCGAGTCAACGTTTTTATACAGTGCTTATGGGCTTACCATACTGCATTCTCAATATGAAATAGAGTATAGTCATGCATCGAATCGTCATATTGATGCATCACACACTCCTAATAATTAGTTTGCTTTCTGATCGAATATGTTTTATAGGAGCTTGTATCGAGTTACTTAGCCATGATAGAGCGCATTATAGGAACTTGTAATGAGTCGATTGTCCCATAAATGGTTAAATATGTCATAGTATAAATATAATACATAATACTAACAAAATTTTTAAATGTTAACAATTTTATGTATATTCCTACTTTAAAACAAATTAGGTAGACCATAGGAAACCTGAGTTGGGCTAATTTCATTAGAAAAAAAACTAAATTTAAGAGCAAACTATCAGTTCCAAACTGCAATTGAAAAAATTATGTGTTTGGCACTGGTCTGTGGCATAGTGATGTACGACTCACCTTAAAGAAACAGTGTCCAGCATGGGGGTGGAAGTTGACGGGATCAGTGTTTCTATTATAGTTATATGGTACAACACCTGTTTTGTTCATTTTTACTTATCATAACAGGAGGAGGATACGTTTTTACTATTTATTTTGAATTGGTTCTATTTGATATTTTTTTTTATGTAATATGTATATGTAATATGTTTTTTATGTAATATTTAAAGTACATTAAAAGACATGTAAATAACTGGACATTACAATTCAAGAACCTGACATACCAAAATTGACATACAGGGTGAGGCAGACCACCCGTGCAGCATGTATAGCAGGAGAACGGTTTGGTCTAGTGGCCTAAAACAAAATGCTTTCCCCCTATATTGCATATGGGGAGTCCATTAAAAATGTTTTCATCAACCTTTTCGTAAAGAGTGTTGAAAAACTAGAGGCCATGGGTTCGAATCTCAAAATTATCAAATGCAAACCTATGGCAAATAATACATCATTTTAAAGGTCTTGTTGAAAGAAACTCATTGGTGAAAACAAAATTCATTTATCATGACACATTTCAAAATGGCGGCCATTTTTGTGAAAAATATTGACGTTTACGGAATACCCTATAGTTTTCTTACTGTTTGAGATAGGTTCATTCCAATTTCAATTTCTTACTTGCAAAACCTTCAGCTTCACTCTGATATGCCGCATGACTACTTTTATCATTATTTTGATATTGGCCCCCTAATAAGAATTTTGAAAAATTAAAAATTCCCTAAAGTCAAAATTTTTAAATAGCAACATGCATCATGTTGTATGTCATTTTAAAGCGCTTGTTAAGACAAACAAATTTTGCATTACACTTTTTTTTGTATCTCCAGTGGTTTTTGAGAAATAAGCACAAACGTGTTTTTAATAATAATTTTCCCAACTTTTTACGTTACTTTGGCCACTGACATCCAAAACTGAAAGCACTGAGTCAAAATCTAACATTTTAATTGCGTAAATCGAAATAAGGAATTATGTAAGCAAATTTATTTTTATTAAGATATTTCAATTTGACAAATACAGGCAAAAAGCGTTTTACATTAAGTACTGTGTTTTCATTGCTAAAAATACTGATATGGTATTATTACTAATCTGGTATTATTACAATCTGGTTTAAAGCTTATTACTAAGATAATCTTGAAGGGAATATGTGGCAGATGGCCTTTTGGTTCTGGATTTGTATGATTCGCTAAAATTAAGAGACCTTTGTAAAAAACAGAAATCACCATAATTGTAATTTTATCATTTAAAATTGTTTGTTGTATATTTATACTTTAATATTATAAATAAATATTAATAGTTTTTATACACAGTACCATTACTCGCTTCGCATGGTTAGGTACCTTTCACAATCGGCCTTTACTGTTCTGTACAACCAGTTGATACTTTGCTCCTGGGTTACTGCAATTATTATTAATCTTATGATTGTTTAATCAGCTGATTATTTTCAGCTGTTTGTAAAATCAGCTGTTCTAGTGCATTATTGTACACTTCATGTTAGTTCCTGAAACAAAACTTATTTTATTTGACAACCACTTTAATTCTCCATTTTACTCCTTATTTTGTCCTTTTATTGTGAATGATAGTTCTGTATTTATTGAAATGCCGTACACAAATGAAGAGGCTTTCCAAATGCTAATGGTGTTAGGCGAATGTTTCCAGAATTACTCAGCTGCTGCGAATCTCTACGCAGAACGTTATCCAGACAGAGAAGTTCAATCACGAATGGCCTTTCAAAGACTTGCTAGTCGTGTGCGTGAAAAAGGACAGGTTCAGCCTGATTTCAATAAAGGAAAAACCCTAGCTAGGCCTGTAAGAAGTGATACGGCACCAGACATTTTGGCAGCGGTTCAACTCAATCCAACTGACTCGTCCAGAAGAATAGCTCTAGATGCGGGTGTGAGTCAAAGGTCAGTGTTGAGAATCTTGAAAGATAACAAAATGCACCCATACAAGATATCATTACACCAAGAACTGCATGGTGATGATAGCCATCGAAGAATTAATTTTTGTTTGTGGGCTAGGGAAATGTTACAACAACGTGAACATTTTTTTCGTAATGTACTGTGGTGTGACGAAGCAACTTTCCGCAGTAATGGTGAAGTGAACCGCCATAATATGAGGTACTGGGCCTATGAGAATCCACACTGGATGCGAGAGGTTGATAACCAGAGATACTGGACTTTGAATACTTGGTGTGGCATCCTTGGTAGAAAAATTATAGGTCCCTTTTTCTTCAGAGAACACCTAGTTGGAGACACTTATAACAACTTTTTGCTAAACCACCTGCCTAACCTATTAATAGATATACCCGACGAAGACATAGAAAATTTGTGGTTCATGAATGATGGGGCACCACCTCACTACGCCAACAACGTCAAACAAACTCTTGATGAACACTATCCTGAAAGGTGGATTGGAAGAGGTGGTCCTGTCAACTACCCTCCAAGATCTCCTGATTTAACTTGTATGGATTTCTACTTGTGGGGTAGGCTGAAAGATTTAGTGTACAAAAGACGACCAACAACAATCGAAGATATGATGCAGAGAATCAGACATGGTATAAATTCTATCAGTGGCGAAGAAGTATTGCGAGCTGTAGATAGCTTTACCTCCAGAATAGATTTATGTATAGAAAATAATGGTTTTCAATTCGAGCACATGTATACTACAGTAAAGTAAGTTCAGTTGGATTCTGGATATTTTTGTACGATACTCTTATTACTTATTAATTTTTTAAGGTTGCAATTATGTTAAAAGTTAGAAAATAAATACAAGAATTTACAAATCTTGTAAAAAATACAAATCGTGTATTTTTTAAGAGACATTAAGAGTAAAAATACCAATTTATATTTTTTTAAATCTGATCATTTTTTTAAATACAAAATGTATGGCCAAAGTAACGTGAAAAGGTGGGAAAATTATTATTAAAAACACATTTGTGCTTATTTCTCAAAAACCACTGGAGATACAAAAAAAGTGTTATGCAAAATTTGTTTGTCTTAACAAGCGCTTTAAAATGACATACAACATGATGCATGTTGCTATTTAAAAATTTTGACTTTAGGGAATTTTTAATTTTTCAAAATTCTTATTAGGGGGCCAATATCAAAATAATGATAAAAGTAGTCATGCGGCATATCAGAGTGAAGCTGAAGGTTTTGCAAGTAAGAAATTGAAATTGGAATGAACCTATCTCAAACAGTAAGAAAACTATAGGGTATTCCGTAAATGTCAATATTTTTCACAAAAATGGCCGCCATTTTGAAATGTGTCATGATAAATGAATTTTGTTTTCACCAATGAGTTTCTTTCAACAAGACCTTTAAAATGATGTATTATTTGCCATAGGTTTGCATTTGATAATTTTGAGATTCGAACCCATGGCCTCTAGTTTTTCAACACTCTTTACAAAAAGGTTGATGAAAACATTTTTAATGGACTCCCCATATGCAATATAGAGGGAAAGCATTTTGTTTTAGGCCACTAGACCAAACCGTTCTCCTGCTATACATGCTGCACGGGTGGTCTGCCTCACCCTGTATAATAACTGGACATATAACAAATTGACATTAAAAACAGGATATTAAACAAATCTCAAATAAAAGAGTTATTACAATGCGATATTCTTGCTGGGTATATGAGCAAGAATCCAGAAAAAACTACCAAAGGTCTATAAAATATGTATAAATCTTATAGTTATATACAACGATAATAGTAGTTAAAGCAGTAAAAATATGTATTGTGATAATATAAACTTAATGCTACAATTAACTATGATTACTTGAAAATTTATGAATCTAAGTAACCCAGTAAGAAAAAAACTACTGACAATGCTTAAAATTGTCAGCAATTCATAAGCATTTTTTTAGTAACTAATCACTTTTTCAGGTGAATAATAACTGTTTACCTCCTGTAGCCTATAATGACTGAAAGTACTTTGCTTAGTAATCATTATTTAGATGTTTTGTAAACAGTTGATAGTAAATTAAAGTTAAATAATACCTTGATCAATAAGTATCAGCTCGACGGCCGCATTCAGTGGGATGTCAATGACATGCACACACTGACAGACTGACGAACCATCACAACTGGCAGGACTGCAAATGGCCTCAGAATCCACATCTTCCGATTGAGTCAGCAGTGGTGAGGAGGGAAAAGTGAATGTAACGTTGTTTAGGCGAGGAAAGGGCAAGGCATCTGGAATTTAAAAGGTTGTTGAGCAATATTTAGTATTATACCAAATTATACTTATTAGGTAAATCTATTGTTACTAAGAACTTTGAGTTTATTCTCCGTCATCCACTCTAATGGAACTGTATGTCAATAATTACTTCAAGAAAATGAAGACAATTATATGACATCAACTTAGTTCGCTGTAGTGTAATGGTGAGTAGGAAACTCTCACCTATTTACACCTGATGAGACGAAAACAACGTCAAAACAGCACACATGGAGACCATCTGGTCCACATACCAACATCCTTTTGGTGTGGCCTAATGCATAACAACCAACTGTTGTCAGTTGGCACCTTAGCAGTGCCTAAAAGGGGCGGTTTACTATTGTTGACCACCCCTTGTAGGCACTGCTAAGGTGCCAACTGACAACAGTTGGTTGCTATGCATTAGGCCACATCGAAAGGATGTTGGTACGTGGACCAGATGGTCTCCATGTGTGCTGTTTCGACGTTGTTTTCGTCTCATCAGGTGTAAATAGGTGAGAGTTTCCTACTCACCATTACACTACAGCGAACTAAGTTGATGTCATATAATTGTCTTCATTTTCTTGAAGTAATTATTGACATACAGTTCCATTAGAGTGGATGACAGAGAATAAACTCAATATTCTTAAACTTACTCCACTACTAAGATCTTTGGACTAACAAGTAGTCCATCTCGATTCTATTGTTACTAGGTAAACTGATCAAACAAAATTGTTAGTATCAGTATTCAAGAGTTCTGGAGTAATTAATGTATATTTGAAAACATTTCAGTTGAAAACATTATTTCAACAGCTTACAACCATTTTATATTATAAATTGAAAACTAAAGCAATTACAGTAAATAAATGCATTGATTGTTTACAATAATTGACAAAACCAAATGACTATTGGTCAAAAGTCACCCTATGCAGCCTTTTTTTAAGGCAACAGGTGTGGTGTCATAAAGAAGTTGATAGTAAATGCAGCTTCGCTCTCTGTTCCCAGTAGACAGGAGATTCCAGAGTTTTATGCATAGGAAGTGGGAGAGAATTTGCCGAAATGCAGTTTTCGAGCGGGTTCCTCTTGGTATGGCAAAGTCAATATTGTGTAGAAGGTCAGGTGTCCACTTATCAGTCTGTGAAGACATATTAAGTCTTCCAGTTTTCGTCAAAGGCCTCTGAGAAATATAAGTAGACACAACTGACCTGAGCAGAGTCCATAGATGCAGACAGGATGTACTCTTCAAATTGGAGAAGGTTTGTGATTGTAGAGCAACCTCACAAAAAAACATGCTGATTCAAAGTGATACAGCTCTGAAGATTAAGTGCTCCAGGATGATTCTCTAAGAGAACTTTGCAATAGTGGGTCAGATAGCAATAAGCCTGCCTTTTTTACATTTTCTGAATCACCAGACTTATGTATACTATATGTATACCAGAATTACTACACAGATACTCTTGAGTGAAGAGAGAAGATCCTGGCTGCAAGAAGTGCTTTGGAGAGCATAGCCAAGTGGGGAGCAATGATATGGCAACATAAATTAAGGAGAAGTGGTGGTATGTTATCAAAGATCCACTCCTTTTTTGGGATCAAGACCCTCCAGCATTCTCTGGATATCGCAAGCTGATGTGGAACATGAAAATATGTTGGTGTTTGCATGGAAATCAAAACTAGGACTGGTATAAGAAAATCATACCAGAGAGAAAATTGGAAAGAAATATGATGCAAAAAGGTCACATTTTCTGGAACCATCAGATGCCTGCAAACAGAACTACCCTACCTGCTAAAAAGTCATCATACGCTGGGCCAAGATTATATAATGCGCTACCTATTCATCATAAGAGAATAGAAGAAAAAACTACGATTTTGGCTTGTTAGTAAGTCAATTTACTCAATTGACAAATTTCTAGACCATACAAATACATTGGGATAACAATCTAGAACAAACAACAACAAATCCTGGATGGACTACAATCAAAATAATAAAAGACTGCCAAAACTAACTTCCATTATATAATTTATAATCAATAATATTATTAGTTTGTATTGTACAATTCTATTGAAAACTATTCTAAACTTGGTGTTACAAATAAAGCTTCTGATTATTATATCTAATATAAAAAAAAAGAAATAAGTGCTTAGGGACTGCAGTGGAACATTTTAAGTAATTGGCGTGGCTTCAGAAGGACTTGGTGTTGTAATGGATGCTGCTTTCTACTTTTCTTGTGTATTATTTCTGACATCTTTGAGTCAAGATCCTGCATTGCCTCCTAACAATCTGAAGTTTGAAAAAGTAATTGGATTGAGTGTTGATTTTAAAGGCAATGAAATGTTTTTTATTACAAGAGGCTTTAGTTCATTAGAGAAGCGCTTGGGAAAATTAAAGGTCATGACTTTCTTCAACGTTTAGTAACATCGCTCAGGATGGAAGAAAATTCATTAAAGATTCTTTCAGCTTTATATCACAGTATTCCAAACTTTGTACCACATAGAAGATGAAATTTAAGTTGCATCAAGGAAAGTCAAGAATGTGTTTGGTTGCAGAAAGTCTTGAAATCTTCTCACCAACAAATGTTATGTCGAGTGCCGGATGATTCCTGTCTTCGGATAATATATCAGCAGCTGCAGTCACAGAAGTGAATGGCAAGGACAAAAATACTAGGTCCAAAAAAATTTCCCTGTGATTTGTTACTGTGTTGAGGTATGCATGATATTGCAATATTGGACATAAACTTGTAAGTGTCAATGCACTGCAAATAGTACCTATTTGACGATTAATTCTGACAGATTAAAATCGCTCATCAGAACTAATTTGTCGGACTACTGATGCCTAGGGTAACTGTGCCGCACCACCTTGAGTATTTGATTGAGGGCTGATTTGTTGGAATGTAGATATTGCCTAACAGAAAAGAAGATGAAGATAGTTGTGTTATAATTAGTTCCTAAACATAATTTTCAATTAGTTAATCATATATTTAAAAGATTTTATCAAATACAATAGGTAAGAACAAACTCCTTTTACTGTTCCTAGAATATTATAAATTAAAATTATAATGTATAGCTGTGATGTTTGATGCTATTAAAAGATGGACAAATTCAAAATTCTATTTTATTTTCAAAACTACAAACAAAATTAATTTAAATTCGACTTAAACCCTTTCAAAACTATATAAAATTAACACTTAGAATAATAATAATAGATTTTAGCTGTGAAAGTTAAAATTTTAAAACATATGTTTATAGGGTTAAATTAGAACTACTTTTTGTGTTGAATAGTTATTTGTGGAGAGTCTGATGATGATAGCCTTGCTACCAAAAGCCCTCACAAATAAAGTTTTATATATTGGTTTGAAATTGTGTTTCATTAACAATGTGTAGCTGTTTTTATATCATAAAATCAACACAACAATTAAATTTAAAATGCTATGGAAACAGATCAAAATCCTGACAAATATTCAAAATGTATGTCAAATCAAAGTGAATACCTATAACTCAGAAAAGGTCAGAGAAAGAAGAGGATTCAAGACAATGAGTCGTTCAAAAGGGTTTGAAATAATTTACTGGGCATTTTAAAATGTATTTTACATATTCTTTGAAGAAATAATGATTTTAATATACAGTAGGTGTTAAAATAGCAGTGATAGGAAGGGGGAAGACCAGGCATAGACCTTGTTGGAGGCAGAGGACCTGCCTGGTCTCTGATAATGATGTCCTTACAGTCCCAGGCTAAGGTAGCTGTAGTGTGTATAGATCCCAGCCCACAGTAGAGTCCTCAGCAGGGCCCTTTAGGGTATTATACTTGTAGTTATTGTGATTACAAAGTTAGGAGATTTCAAACTGTGCCAGGCTCTGCTTAGTTAAGTTAGGCTAAGTGTATAATTAATAAGAAAGCAAGTGGGCAGGAGAGGACCTGACAAGAATCCGAAACGTAAGTCCGACTTGATGGGCAGAAGTAGTGAGTCGGGTCCCTAGGATAAGTTACAGAATAAGCTAACTATTAGTTACTCCGACCTTTCACTGCATATTCTACGAGACCTTTTTATCTATTAGTTAATAGTAATATGTATTATTAACACAATATTTGAAAGCTGTTTCAGGTTCTTCTCTTTTGGTACATTTAACTTTATAGTTCTTTTATGAGAGACAAACAAGGGCATTGAGGATACATTGCAAGAGTTTGTGGACATGATGATGGTATCAGATGTAATGTAACTGTCTAGAAGCCAATGAAATATACCAAGTATTGCTGTGATTCTTTTACCATTCCTGGTGGTGTAAGCAGATTTAATGGAGCTGCCTAGAAGCTGTTGGAGAATACCCAGTATTGCTGTGATTCTTGTACCATTCCTGGTGGTGTAAGTAAATTTAACTGAGCTGTCTAGAAGAATGAAGAATACCCAGTATTGATATGATTCTTGTACCATTTCTGATGGTGTAAGCAGGTTTAATGGAGTTATCTAGAAGCCTTGAAGAATACCCAGTATTGCTGTGATTCTTGTACCATTTCTGATGGTGTAAGCAGGTTTAATGGAGTTATCTAGAAGCCTTGAAGAATACCCAGTATTGTCATGATTCTTGTACTATTTCTGGTGGTGTAAGCAGGTTTAATGGAGTTATCTAGAAGCCTTGAAGAATACCCAGTATTGCTGTGATTCTTGTACCGATTCCGGTGACGTAAGCAGATTTATTGAAGCTGTCTATTGAATAATACCCAGTATTGTCCCCAAACACAATAAGTTTGTGTTTGTATGGATATTAAAACTAGGCACTGGTATCTGAGAGTCATTGAAAACTATAGAGAAATATGATGAAAAAAGCTCACATTTGCTGGGACTATCAGATGTCTCGTTGGTACTAAAAAAACAAGCGTTTAGTGACTGTAGGACTGACAGTGCTCCAGAATATTATTCTTAAATAAGTATTATACTAAAAGTGTAAAAATAACATTTAAAATCTGTAATTTGGCGATAAAACTTAAAATAAATGTAATAAGGACAAGAAGCTGTTCTGATATACAACAATTGTTTTGTTATACTAGCTAAGTAATTTTTTGTGTTTATCTGTGTGTTTTTCTCCATACATGACTTTTTGGGTACTTTTTTAAATATCTGTGTGCTTTTACTGTAAATGCGAGACTGAATTTCTGTAAGCATTCAAATTTAGCTATCATTTTTGTTGTTTGTCAAAAACAAATTTGTTTCAAGTAAGCTACGCTTTTCCCGAAAGAAACTTTTCTTACACAACCTTTGGTCAGTAAATAAGGAAAAAATATGGAATCGCAAATAAAACTTTTCTTATAAGATTGAAACCAACATGGCGGACAACCTCTGCAGACTCTTAATGAGTAAATTAACTGTTCTGATTTAAATGTCTTATATTTATTTATTATTAGTAGTTTATATCAATCATGTACATGTTTTATGACGATGTGATTACAATCGTAATTCATATGCTAAAGAAGTGTCATTACTAAAAATTGAAGGCCTACTATTCAAATTTTAATTAGACTTTAGCAATGTCTAGTATTTTTTTTTTTTTTATAACGGTTTGTATAATGTTAAAAATTAAATCTAATTTAATTACCAAAATAGTTAACAAAAACTGACCAGTTTTTATAATTTTAGTTGTACATTATTGATCCATACTTTCAAAAAAATCATGACCCGTTTTATAGGAAGTGTACGATAACCTATTACGATAACCTACTAAGATCTTATTACTTTGCACATAGAATAAAGAAAAGCCATATTGTGAAATGTTTATATCAAACTAGAGGTGATAAGGATCACTGGTAAGAAAAGATAGAACAGTATTAGAGATAAACAAAATCTGAAAAGAATTTACTCCATTTATATGTAAATGTAGGCAAATTTTCGGCTATTTTCGTTTATTCAAAGTTTACGAATTGGCCGTTTTCAAAGTTAACACGTTGACTGCCAGCGTAGCTAATTTATTGAGTCATTCTGAGGCCGCCGTAGTAAAACTGTATGTCCGCCTGACGCCATGAGGGCCACCGGTAGCCTACGTCATATGTGCTGCTGTGCACCATGTGGGCCACCGGTGGCCCCCGCGTCTTTTATAAATCAAACACAAATCGAAGCGCCATATTTAGTATTACGTAATTTTTAATGATATATTCTGAAAGCTCATAAAATGTGATAGAAAACAGTCCTCTGGTTTTTAAATAAAGCAACCCTAAATCAGTGGCGTAGCCAGGAATTTATTTCGGGGAGGGATCAATACCGGGGGCCTGGGGGGTATTTCATAGTTTTAATTAATTGCCAACTAAATAAATCTTAAAACTTTTCTTGTAGCAAATGCGTACATTAAATCTGTAGTTTAAACATTTATAGTTTAACAATGTTTTTAGAGGTACTGTTTTTCATCCCAATGTTCAGTAGAATTTAAGTTATTGGTAATTGAAATTAAACAAATATTGTGTAATGTAAGCCTATGTTCAGATTACTAGAGCATGGTAAAAAATTGAAAAGTGTAATTGTTACAAAATAAGTTACTTAAGGTTTCATAAAGAAATTATACAAAAAAATAAACATTCATATAACCAACCTGAAAAAAAGAAATAAGGTCAAAAGTCTGTACTAGTACCATTTAAATGTAAAAGAAGTTAGGCAGTAAAGAATACAAACTTTTTGATAAAAAGTGTAATCAAACAATAATTAAAGAATTTTTACAAGGAATATTACCTAAAATAAAGCATTACAAAACAATTTTGTTTTAGAGTCTGATTTGAAGTTTTCTGGGCTTTTTGGCCATATGTCCAAGACTTCATCAGGTTTTACTACTATATCGCGATGTAGGCTATAGAGAGATGTGCCAAACCATTAAGGTGACTTTGACTTGTTGTACTGCGCAGATATGATTTCAAGCGTCGAAGGGTTGAAAACGATCTCTCGGCAGTAGCTGTTGTTATTGGTAATGTAGCTGCTGTTTTCAATGCTTTGAAAATTGAAGAAAACATACGTTCATCACACTTACTCATGGACGACACAAAATCTTGAGGTAAATCAGAATCAGTCTTCTTAAAGTTAATCCAACTTCTCCACATTTTCATCTCGCCATCAAGCTGGAAAGGATTGCACAAATCACTAGGCCATTGTTTTGAAACAAATTCGCAACATAATTTAATTCTTTCATCATCAAGTTCTGCACATTTTTCGGGGAGAAAGCAGCACAAGTTTTATAATACACTTTTGTGCATTCTATCTCTCATTTCTTGAAGCAGGAAGTTCATGAAGGGAATAAACAACGAAAGTCTGAAATATTCTTTAGGTTCACTTGTCTTGTAGTTTGGTCTTGATGTTTGTTTTTCAGTTATTCTAGGTATGGAGATGTTCATGTCAATTTCTTTAGCAATATCTTCTGCGTCCTTGAACTACTCATCAAAAACTGATTCAGAGTTGTCTCTCATATTTTGAATTTCCGTCCTAAATGTTTCAACATACTGCATTGCATCGGCTAAGTCTAGTGTAGTTGTTTGCAGAAACTTACAAAGTCCAAACGCAAGATAAAACACTTTGCTCACAGTTACGACTGCTAACAAAAACTGGCCGTTATTGAGAGAATTAGACAACATAAATGTGCTTGAAGAGGTGTCAGCGTCGTTAAAGTTTTGTATTTCAGAAAGAGCTCTGAGAATAGGTAAAAATAGTTCCTTGAATGTTACCATTGCACTCAGATGCTCCGCCCATCATGTCTCACAACATTTCAGTAGCCTTGTTAAAGAACCATACCACTGTACCAGTATGGGTGGGTGGGTGGATCAATACCACTGTACGTGTATGGGTGGGTGGGTGGGTCAATACCACTGTACGTGTATGGGTGGGTGGGTGGGTCAATACCACTGTACGTGTATGGGTGGGTCAATACCACTGTACGTGTATGGGTGGGCAGGTGGATCAATACCACTGTACGTGTATGGGTGGGTGGGTGGGTCAATACCACTGTACGTGTATGGGTGGGTGGGTGGATCAATACCACTGTAACGTTTAAGAACATATTACGTCCAGTCCACCCGCACCAGAAAAAGTTGCACTGAGATTTTCAGCAAGAATTATCTCTTTTAGCAATTCACCCCTTTTTGGTGATGACCTGAAGAAATTTATTATTTCTTTCGTCGTAGTTAATGTATTTCTTATAGCTGGTAAAGTGCATGCGTATGATAGTACTAGATTTAAAGCATGACTGGAACAATGCACGTACAATGCTTCGGGGTGGGTTTTTTTTATTATTGCAGCACAACCTTTGTACCGCTCATGGCCGATGCCCCATCATAACCTTGCCCCTTTAAAAATGACAAATTTACACCAAGACTGTTAAGCTCTTGTAGTAGTTCTTCAGCTAATGCCTCACCACGAGTGTCATGTACAGGTACAAATTTCATAAAATATTCTCTTAAAATAACTTGGCCGTCGTTTCTCTTATCTGTGTACCTAGCGCACAATGTAAATTGCTCAATGCCACTTATATCTGTGGTCTCATCAGCAAGTATATTGAAGCTCTCTGATTCGTTAATTTTATTTACAAGTTCAGTTAAAATACTTTGGCCACAAGTATCGATTATTTCATTTTGAATCTGGGGACTTGTATACGATGAGTTAAGGTTACAGGTATCTAAGTGGCTTTTCAGCACGTCATCGCCACTTTCTATTCTGAATCGAAGTAAGGCCCTAAAGTTCCCATCGTTTGAACTAGTGTCGACTTCATGATTGGTCTCCATCTTTATCGGCCCTGAATCAGAATGGCCTCTAAAGGCAATTTCTTGCCTACCACAAAGAATTACTGTTTTCACTATAGGTAAAAGCTTTTGTCTTTTCTGTACTGCCACTTCTTTTCTCCCCTTGTCTATTTGAGAACAAATGTAATTAGCTCTCCCCTCATAAACACACATAAAGTTTTGAGCAACAATGCTACATTGTTTGTGGTAATTGCTATTTTCATGCCTGTGGAATTCCTCCTTGGCATCTTTCCATTTTGTGAAAGGAGACAAAACAAATGCTCCCAATTTTATATGTTGTCCTTTCCCTACTTCCTTTTCTTTAGCAAATAAAAACAATATTTACAGAATGCCCCCTCTTGAACTTTTGAGTATGAAAGCCAATGAAATTCAAGCATCCATTTCTTTTGAAATTTTAAATTTCTTACTCCCAGGGGAAATTTGAAATTGTCATCTGGAACCCAACATTTTGTTAAAATTATATGTTTCTCACTGTCTGAGAGATTTCTGTTCATAAAGCTTCCTATATCATTAGAACTAAACTCACAGGTGATTGACGATGTTGTAGGGACAATGGCAGAGCTAGTTCCGGCGGAGTTTGAGGCACTGGCAGCAACATCCACCGCGTCTTCTTCCAAAGATGGAGAATGAGGTCTTTTAGAACCTTTGGTTTTTTTTAACAAAGTTCAGTATACTGCCTTGTTTCTTACTCATCTTAAAGAATCACAACGGATCACGCAAGAAACAAACTCACAATACACGTAGTAAAAATAGTGGCACACATACAACAGACGAATCTATATGTTAGTTACTGTCATGAAATCACCTGCGTAACGAAACGGAGCACACGTTAACTGCAGTGTTGACTGAACTGAACTATGACTATGATTCAGTAACGCCAAGGTCAACGCTAAGACAATACATGCACAGACGCACGGCCACGACCCCCACCACTCCCTGCTCTATTCTTTCGACTAGACACTTCTTCACCAATGGTAAATACAAATGTCATTTGGCTTATTTGATTAAAGGGGATAGTCGTACTGATAAACATAAAGTTATATCTAAGATGGCTGATGGTGGGCTGAAAGAAAGGAGTTACACACTTGTAGTATCCCAGTCGCTGATTGTCTGTTAGGCATTTGACGGCAGTTTTAATGTGTTCTGAAAATATTTTATTTAAAAATATAAGTAATTTTGCAAAATAAAACGTAGAAAGCCGGGCTTAATGATTTGATAGATTGATTGAATTAATTAATCGATCGATTCAATTAATTGTGCTAACAAATATCTTATCATTAATCAAGCAGTTTGTTATATTTAATCGATTACTTTATACATTTGATTAATCGTTGTCATTCTTATTCACTACGTCAACTCGGTATCGATGACACGGGGAGTGAATACCTGTACATAAACGGCGATTTGCTACTTGTGGAGCATAGGTTGTAATAAAAAACATTTAAGGTTGTGTTCATTGTCTACATTTTTAAAATAGTCATAATTGACTATTTTTATGATGCATTACAACTATGGGTTATTTTAATTATAGGTATCAACATAATTTTGAAAGTATTTTTCTTTTTTATTTCGGGGGGAATACATCCCGATATCCTCCCTGGCTACGCCCCTGCCCTAAATACGTTTTTATATATTTGAACTAGTTTTTACGACATTTAGACAGACTAGTTTCTGTCACAAAAATAATCAATGTCACTTACTAAACACCTAACCTCAAAAGCTGATCAGTGCGCAGGAAGAAAATATAAAAATTACAACAAAACAGCTGAAACATAATATCATATGGCATATGTAAAGTTTTGCCCCCATGCCATGAGGGCCACCAGTGTACCTCATCAATAACTTCACAAAATGGCGGCAAAAGACCGGATGTCGGCTATTTCTGTACTCGGGGGGGGGGGGGGGTCATTTCCGGTTGCATGGATCAGAGAACTCGGAACAATGAATATTGCACTTTACCGTAGAAATAGCTGTGGCGCCAGGCTGAAATCTAGTGAGGGCAACGTGTTAAAAACTGTGTGCATTTTCAAAACTGAAATGAGTTAAGTAAAAATGATTAAAACTATTTAAATCATTAACAAAGCAAAACATTATTTAATAGGTATCAACCCCTATACCCCTATACCCTATAACCCGCCTATACACGTACAGTGGTATTGACCCACCCGCCCGCCTATACACGTACAGTGGCATTGACCCACCTGCCCGCCTATACACGTACAGTGGCATTGACCCACCCGCCCGCCTATACACGTACAGTGGCATTGACCCACCCGCCCGCCTATACACGTACAGTGGCATTGACCCACCCGCCCGCCTATACACGTACAGTGGTATTGACCCACCCGCCCGCCTATACACGTACAGTGGTATTGACCCACCCGCCCGCCTATACACGTACAGTGGTGGAAATAATATTACGGTATCATTCAGTTTTCTATTCAATGGTGCCCAGAGTAAAAATTTTAAACAGAACTATACATAGCAATCGTTAGTTGAACTGTATCCTGCAATGTTGTAGATAGTTTGTCTTATTACCTGGTATCATATAATGGATTAATTTTAGCAAGGAAACATAACTTAAAAGTAAAGAAAACATTTGGGAAAATCAAGCTAAAGAGGTTTTGAAAAAAAGGACTATGTTAAGAAAATAATTTTGATTAACATTCTACACATATCATTTTGATTTTTATTATTAAATACAGCAAAGAGTCTATAGTAAGACAGATATTTTTCAAATTAATTCAAGGCCATTCTAAAATATTGCCAGTGTATCCTAAAAAATGAACTAACAATTTTTTCTTTACTTTTATGATTAAATAACTGCAATTGAATACTCTTCATAAATAACAATATTTTAACTGAGACATCTGCAAAGAAAATTCACCATATAACATATAACTAATGTAGTAAAAAAGTATTGCAGCGCGAAGGCAAAAGCAATAAGGTTAAGAATGCTTACTATTAGTGACAAATGCATCCGAGAATTACCAGATGGTGGCAAACATAAAATACAGAAGCAGGGATGAGTTAATTTAATAACACAGCAGGCCTCAACAGTAGTAGCAGTGGAGGGGATGGGTGCGAGAGGTGGGTTTTCCACTGAATCAGATGTGCTAAAAACAGAATATTTATCGTACAGTTTTAGGTATTTGCGTCATTCTTTCGTCAACTATAGACGGTTTCGTATTTCTAAATAGTTTTTTTTCTGTTTACATCAAAATAACATAGTTTTTAATTTTAACAATTTTTCTTGGTCATGTGCGAATCTGTAGATGACCGCAGGACTCGCCACTGATCAGAGGCAAATGGCACAGAACTGTTAACCAGAATATTCATTACAAGAAAATATTTAATATTGCAACAGATCAGTGTTTAAGAAATGCACTAACTCAACCTTTTAATTTTATAATAAGCTACGCACATTAGAGACACAGCCTCCAAACCCCCAATGAGGACTTCCCAAGTTGATAATGGTTGTTACCCAAGTTGATCATGAGTGGTACCAAAGATGATCATGGCTGCTCAATCATAGATGCTATCCAACTTGATCGTGGTTCATCCCCAAAGTTGATCATGGGTACTATACAAGTTGATCATGAGTGCTGCCATAGTAATTACCTCTGTGAGCCGCTCAATATAGGCATAAGATATGGGCCAACTCAAACATAGAATCTGTATAGAATTTAATGATTAATATACCTATGACATAATAACAACAATCGGAAAAATCTACAGTTAAAAAATAATTAAACTTGAATAATTACAAATGATCAACTTATGATGGCAGAAGTCTTATTTCCTGGTAGTTAAGTTAGGTTTTATCAAAGGATTTTATTCGAAATATTCAACAAATTATATGATGCGTTGGAAAAGATTGGTGCACTGAAATTGTTAATTTTTAAATTAGGATGTTAATTAGATAAATAAAAGCTATGAAATGTACTGCTTGCTAAATTATAGTTTTCAAACACTGATTTTGATTCTAAAAGATTTTAATGCAAATGTTATATGTTGAAGAAAAGGGGTTTGAAGCATGTAAGAAAAATTTACTCGAGAAATAATAAACAAGAACTTATTCATTTATATTACTAAATAATAAAAAATGAACATTTCTTATGTCTTTTAGTAGGCAGAGATGTCCAATTAATACACAATTCCCCTTGCCTGGTTATACGAGCCAATTTTTGTTATGTAGGCTCATCGGAACACTCTGGCTTCTTTTTACGATTTGGAGGGCCAGGCTTCAAATCTGGTAACAGCCCCTAAGCCAAAAAGGCTTATTGTCCTTTACAGAACTTCAAAACTCATCCAAATCAAGGTCCTTAGAGAACCTTGAGATTGCCTTGATTAGGTTTTCCTGTGCTACACTTTGACCACGTTACAAATCGCCGCCCAAGGTAGGAGCCCACTTCCTAGCTAGGGCCGGGCAGTGAAAGAGGATATGCCGTCCAGACTCCTCCTCCTCCCCACATTTCCTACACAAGAGAATGGGGGTTGGGAACTCCATCTTGTTCATGTGTGCCCGAAACATCCAGTGTCCAGTTATAAAACCACTCTTCGGAGTAACGTAACTTCAGAACCACAGAAGTGGGACAGGGGTAAAATCTGTTATGGTGACACCAGGAATTGAACCTGCACCAGCTTTTTAGCAAGACCACCACCTTAGCCAACTAGTTATGGCCACTCCTATACTAAATAATCTAATGTTATAACTCTTTCACGTCTTTTCTCATCCTTCATTCATATAGTAAGTGTTTAACAAACTTAATGATACTGAGGATAAAAAGAGGTATATTGAACAGATAAATACCATCAAAAAATGAGTGAGCTGGAGGTTTAACAAAATCAAATGGCAAGTAAAGTGTGAAGTCCAGCTTGTCCGATGTAAGCTCTGTCGGCAATTTTGTTAGCGACTCAATCTTGGACAGACATAGCAGTTCCGTTTGATCACTTTGGCTGCATTCCTGGTCTCCCACAGTGCTCAGAGCCTGGACAACAACAGTGGTACAAGATTTGTATAGTCCTTTATAATACTAATACATTCTACAGAATGTAAGAAGTAGGGTTTTGTTTAAAAAGCCTAACTGTTGGGAATGACAGTATTGTACATTTTTTATAACATTAATTACATGGTCACCTGGACCCAAAGCCGACTTCAATTAACAATTTACATACTTATCACTTTACAGTTTTTGAGATAGACCAACAAAGCTGAAATTAATACTCTTTTAAGTCTAAGTCAAACGCTCAATTTGTAAATGGAAGAATTAAGAATGCATGGGTAGGAAGGAAGAGGGTTTGGACATTTTGAAAATTATGTTTTTTGGGGGTGAGGGATTATTGTTATGGCCACAGTATTCCAAGTATTCAAAAACATTAAAACATGTTATTTACAGGACAAAGACCTCAGCTAAGTTGGTTTAATAGGCAACATTTAACAGAGGAGTAGAAATTTCAGTTATAAATATTTCATATATTACTTTTGTAAACATCCAATAACCATTTAAACTTAAAATAAGGTTGTCAATTGGTCCAATACTTCAGCCCAGACCCTTGATGGCTAAAAATGAACAGTTGGAGTTGGTAAAATATATGGTTGATATATTTGGAAATATTTATTTGTTGTTATTAATATTCGGAAGATAATTATAATAAATGTTCTTGTTAATAAAAAATTAAAATTATCTCTTGTGGTCATGGCAATAAGATTATTTGCAGATGTAGCAGATATTGTCAAATTACATCTAGAAGGATACCTTCAAATAAAATTAATTATTTTTACTATTTAGTATAATACTAGGAGAGATAGCACATTAGCAAGCTTACCCGAGGAAAGTGCCAGTGGAACTGAAAATTTGAACAACAAGTGTTATTCTTGTAATTATTTACTATTATTGTGGTGTTAGTGGACTTGTCTTCATAGGTAAGTTTACTAATGGCCTACCTCTCCTACTATACTAATTCCTGTATTTGTCCTAATACTAAATCCTACTGCCCTTTAACCTAACCTAAAATTTATTTTTACTATGCAGGTTAGTTAAGCTTCTAAATACCAAAGATACTGAAGTAACAAAACAACTTACCAATCAACGAGTAGATACTTTCTATGACTCCACTACAGTTTGAAGTTCATGGAAGAACAAATTAAAAATATGTAAAATAAACTAGACAATAATAACAAATGTAATGTATTGACAAAGTATCCATATACACAACGAGAGGTGACATTAGCCGATGGCCGCATGCATGCTGAATGTTATTGCGAATAACGCTTTGCTTTTATAGATACAGAATGAACCCAAATGGAGCTGACAAATACTTAAACCTTCTCGGATTTACCAACTTAATAATTGTCCATTCTTATTAATTTGTGAACTTGAACAAGCAATTACTCCTGATTAGGACAACTGAGTAGAAAGTATACAGCAGAGTTTTTTCTTAAATCATCTAGAAATGGTAGAAAAACATTGCGTTTTATGTTCCAAAGCAAGGAGGAAAAGTGTAAGACGTACCAAGTGGGTGGAGTACCATGTCATTTGTGCAGAGACCTTGCACAATTTCTAAGGAGCCAAAGCCTTAACACACTCCTGTTAGAGGCATAATATGTTAATGAATACTGTGATAGAACATTAAAACAATTCAGTAAAACAACCACTCATTTTGTTTAATTTATTTTTAACACTGCATGTGGAAATTATTTTACCTTATTTTAAATTATCACGTAATTATGTAAAAAAATAACTTCAACAATGTGGTTAATTTTTTAAACTTTTAGAAACATAAAGGAACATAACATTCTTACATTCTTACATATGAGACGCCGACACAACGTTGTGCGTATTTTAAGGCGAATATGAATGGTTTTATGAGTGTAGGATGAGTGTGGATGAGTGTAGTCTGGTTACTAACTGAGTTCAACTGTTCCTCAGAAAGGGCAATTTATTAATAGCCCAACAGCCAGGGCAACTAAGGGACCTACAGCTTTACGTGGAATCCGAACCACGTAGTGCTGGTCTGATTTTCAGCTGATTGACAAGCCTGATACTCAGTTAATATAGATTTATATTTAAGTTAAAATTATAATTTTTAAGGCTAGTTTATTGTAGATTTACAATTATAATGGAAAGTACAAACATAAAAATGTTCAACATTTTAGTTGAAACTTTTTAACAGTACCTGTCATTTATGATACAAAAATAACTACCACAAAATAAACAAAAACTATAAAACAAAGAAAAAGAACTATTAGTGATGAAAACAATTTGCTTGGGTGGAGCAACAGGCCGAGGATATTTCCGTCTTACGGGTGTTCAAATACAGAAGACGGTGCAGCGCCCATGCACACTGATTGGCTGCCCCTTCCCTTTTCATTCATAGACGATTTAAGTTTTTGATAGGCTGAGGGAGTTAGCCAAAGACATGTCTAAGTTTTTTAGAACTTAGGCTTAAGCGGCCGGTGTCATAACTAGAATCTACAGTTTCCGGTGACAACCGCGTTAAGGTACTATCTACAATATTTACAAGATAACCAGACGTTTCGCCCATACTGTGATGTGGCATCCTCAGTGGTTTCTCTGAGACTGAAATCGGCAAGTGACCTTCCAGCTTTATAACAGTTGGTGGGGTGGGGACTGGTTGGCAGGTATGCTGGAGAGGAGGGCGAAGGCACGACCCACGTGACCTACGGTCATTGGCCGAAAAATCAATATGGCTGACTCTTCCATTTTATTTCAATTTACTTAAAATGGGTTCCCATGTCTTTGGCAGCCGTATACTATCATCCTTATTAAAATTATTTCTTCTTTTATATATTTCTATGGCTTCCCTTACGATTCTCAGGTAGTAATGTGGGATGTTGGCAAGGACTTTAGTTTTGTCAAATAAAATTCCATGATTACTTTTTGTGCTATGTTCAGCAACAGCAGACTTTTCCGTATCTTCATTCTTTATATGTTCCTTAATCCTTGTGGAAATTAACCTCTTGGTTTCCCCTATGTAGACTGACCCGCAACTACAAGGTATTTCATATACTCCAGGCATAGCTAGTGGAATTTTATCTTTGACTGGCCTCAGAAAATTCTTTAATCTATTCGGTGGCTTGTAAATGGTTTTTATATTTTCTTTACTTAATAGCCTGCCAATCTTTTCCGTTGGATTGGCAGGCTATTAAGTAAAGAAAATATAAAAACCATTTACAAGCCACCGAATAGATTAAAGAATTTTCTGAGGCCAGTCAAAGATAAAATTCCACTAGCTATGCCTGGAGTATATGAAATACCTTGTAGTTGCGGGTCAATCTACATAGGGGAAACCAAGAGGTTAATTTCCACAAGGATTAAGGAACATATAAAGAATGAAGATACGGAAAAGTCTGCTGTTGCTGAACATAGCACAAAAAGTAATCATGGAATTTTATTTGACAAAACTAAAGTCCTTGCCAACATCCCACATTACTACCTGAGAATCGTAAGGGAAGCCATAGAAATATATAAAAGAAGAAATAATTTTAATAAGGATGATAGTATACGGCTGCCAAAGACATGGGAACCCATTTTAAGTAAATTGAAATAAAATGGAAGAGTCAGCCATATTGATTTTTTGGCCAATGACCGTAGGTCACGTGGGTCGTGCCTCCGCCCCCCTCTCCAGCATACCTGCCAAACAGTCCCCACCCCACCCCACCAACTGTTATAAAGCTGGAAGGTCACTTGCCGATTTCAGTCTCAGAGAAACCACTGAGGATGCCACATCACAGTATGGGCAAAACGTCTGGTCATCTTGTAAATATTGTAGATAGTACCTTAACGCGGTTGTCACCGGAAACTGTAAATTCTAGTTACATATCTAAGTTTATGCTGCACTCTAGCAGAAGTTTTTGGAACTATCCTTTACACTATCGAGAGAAATAATTCATTTTGGATGTATTCGTTAACCCTGTTAGAGGCCAAGTAGAGACTGTGTATATGTCTGTTTGCCGCCTATGAAGGGGTTAATCAACACCATTCGTTCTCTTCATCAAAATGTATATACTTATCTACTTTCTATATCCATCTACTTTCCATAAATGGACATTAACCTCTGAGAATTTGTACAAAATAGAATTATTTAATGACATCTGGTTATATAATCAAATCAAAGAAATAACACAGAATAAACCAAAATTGTTTGCCATTTTCATACCTTAAGATGTTTAGTCTGAAGTTGAGAGAGCCTCGAGAGAGGACCTGATGTGGAGTGATCAGCCTGGTAGGAAAGCATAGCTGAGGCATGAGCAGAAGAAGGACAACTGGTGGTAGTTTTAACAGTCAGCTGGTAGTCTCCCATTTCCTGGTCAGCTGATAGTACTGCATCCACTCTCTCCCCTATAAACTCTTTATCTCAAGTCACGAAAAAAATCAAAAATATACAGTGCACATGTCTTAGGCTACAGAAAAGGGCTTCCCTGAAAATATTTTAATATTTGTTGAACTTGATTGTGTTTTTCGAAATTTCAAACATACAAAAGGTAATTTTTAAAGTAGAAACTGATCATACTTCACAACCGTGCAGGTTATTAAATACTAGAGATGAAGTTATTGTGGTTCATCTTTACTTTCGTGGCTATCTGTATCTTGGGTCTGGGGTATTAATTTATATACCAAGATATATGTTTTAATGAAAAATAAGATCCACATAATTCCTCTAAATATGATCCACAAGATGAAGAAGTGTCACTGTTGGAGGACAATCCTAACTGCACCTTGGGTCAGCTTCCCGATTGGATAGAAACCAAAGATTCTCTGAGATACTTGGCTTGTCAAGGAACAGATGACTTCCCTGTTTTAGAAAAAAGCAACATACCACCTTCAAGGGATGATAAGCAATCTTAATTGCCAGATATGCGACAGCAAGAAGACTGTCACCAAGTAGTTGTCAAAATAATTTACATATTGATTTTCCAGAGGGAAGTCTGCGGCTTCAAGATGATAGCGATCTCAAAGAATCAGAAAGCCTCCTAACTAATAACAAGATTACGTGTCTTCATCATTGAAACGGGGAAAACGATATGAAACTGTGTTTGGGTTACAGAATATTTGTTTAAAACACATGTTTATTACTTTTACTCTGTTATTGTTGTTTTGAAATGGATGAATGAGTCTTGCTTGTTTAAGAATCTTTAAGATCTTAAGATTGTTTAAAATCTTGTTTAACTTTAACATCTTGATGAAGTACAGTTTTATGTCAATTATAAAGCTAAGTCCTTTGTCATTCAGTATTCTTTTGTTTTTTACTTCATCCTTTTAATAACTACTGCTCTTGAAACTTTAGATTCTTTGACAAAGCTCATTAATAGTGAAGCGCCTGTTTTGGTGAATTGCCTAATCAACTTTTTGTGTGAAGTCTTCATTAATAACAGTAGGCCTTCCAGATCCTTCTTCATCATGAACATTTGTCCTTAATTTAGAAGCTTACGCCATTTATGTTCAGTTCCATTATTCATTACATCTTTACAATAAACTTCAAGCTGCTTATGAATTTCAGCAAGAAGAACTTTTTTTCTATTATAAAACTGAATTTCAGACCACTTCACAATCAGGAGTATTACTAATTGACGTGGTGACAAAAAAAGCAATATAATGACACAACCAACACTGGCAAAGATGTGAAACGTAATGGTGGCACGGTGGGAAATAGCCAAGAGTGGCTGATGGACCTTATGGCTTGACCAAACGCACTGTTTCATCCTAGTGTTTTCATCAGTAGAATAACAACAGATTTAGCAACCATTTATTTGATCTTATTGAAAGCATCAACAGCATATGTATTTAAAAGAAACTTGTTGTTGTATTTAGATTTAATAAGAGACCGCAATTAATTTTAAAAGTTAGGAATCCATTTAAAATATAGGCGAACATTCTCATCACTCTGCCCAAAGTTGGTTTGGAATAGGAAATTCTAGATGAGTTGAAGCCTAGGTGGATCTGGATGAATGATTATGATTATAAATTGTACTACCTGGATCAATAATCTTTTCTTTATTGATTGTAAAATTGTATTTCTCCATGGCTTTCATAAACTTTTAAATATATGCATTGTTCTTTTTTTCAATTCTTCCCCCAGATGGTAATACAATCTAAATATATTAAAGTATCTAGCAGTTTTTCAGTTAAAACTATCTCATCTATAAACCTTTGAAAACATGGAACCTCATTTGTTTCAACAAATTGAATCAAACAAAACTAATATTGTTATTGTCAACACTAATAACGTAAAGTTTTATTTGTTGGTACAGAGACATTTTTGTACTATGTTGGAAGAGAATTTAGAAATTTGTCTGTATTCAAATAAGAACTTATTAATTGTGTCTTTGTCATTTCAAATCAAGCTTTGTTCATAAGCTTGATTCAATGTGAGAGGATGATTTTCAAGTAGTTGCATGTGGAGTTTATTCTTAGTATGAAGGCATCTAATAAATAAGCTTCTTTATTTTCTTGAGTAGATACAAATTTAAATTCACAATCTTGATGAAAATGTGGTAAAAATGTAAAATATTGTGACTGAGTGTCGTGTGGTACCTTACTTATAGTTGCTAACTTATGACAAGAAATTTTAAATTTTAGGCTTCATATGGGCAGTTGTGAATAATTAGCCTTTGTCATCAATAAAGTTGTAAAATGTACATTTCCAGTAAAGTCATTCAACGGCAGAATTGTGTGAGTTAGGGTTCATACTAAGTTTATATGGACGAAATAGTTAAACCATAGTTTTGAAGGAATATTTATGTCAATCAAAATGAACTACCAAAATGGAAGAGTACTGAATGACAAATAATTCAGGTTTAGTCAACTTAAAACTGTACATAAACAAGATATTAAAATTATAACAACCAAGGTTCAGCAATTCATTTTAAAACAACAATAACACAATAAAAATAATTAAAATGTGTTTTTTATATTCTTTAACCTAAAACATTGATTTCTGTAATAGACTGCCCTTTCTAATGACGTCATTGCTATATGTGTTTGAGTAGTGAGATGCATTTAGGTCATCCACAAGTGTCACATGTGTCTGAGTGTTGAGATGGCAAACAGTGTCATACATTTACGGGTACTACGATGGCTAACCATGTCCTTCATGTGTATTTTGATAGGATGACCATTAGTGTCATATGTGAGTAGGTGATAGGACTGCCAACCATGTTGAACAAGTGTGGTGGTGGAACTACCATCAGTGTGGTACGTGAGTGGGTGGTGGCATGATCATTAGTGTCGTATGAATGTGGAAGAGGGGTGGCATCAGTGTCGTAAATGAGTAGGTGTTGAGAGGGCTGTCAGTTGTGTACGTGAGTGGGTGGTAGGATGGCATCTGTGCCGTACGCAGTAAGTGTTGACATGTTGAAAGAAACTGTAATTGACTTGTTTAATGGTCCGGTGGCAAAGTTCTTTGATAAGGGGATCCAATAGCCGGTTCCAAAAAATATTTATAAATTACTGATGACTATGTTGAAAAGTAAAAAAATGTTTATACTTAGTTTTTGATACCAAGTTTCTCTAACACCATTACATAGCTTTCCCAATTTCAAAACAAACAACTTATATCTTTAAAATTGTTCATCTATCATTACAATTATAAGAATGTGGACATTAACTATAATTATTAATATTATGATCCCTAATTCTACAGTCAGCTACAAGTTACTAATAATTGTTTTAAACCTTATTATTTGAATTACAGATATTCATGATTGTGTTTCTAAAAGTTAAATATACAATTTATAAATCGTCAATTGATTTAATAACAATAGGATTTAGTTATTTATTAGGAATAGAACTACAATATTGCTCATACAAATTATTATATTCCAATTGAATGGAAATGCTTGTAATATTCATAAAATCTTTTACAGACATACATAATTCCCACCTGGTGCTATTCGTATGGTCTGAGCCAGTACTGGCCTGATTGGATGTCCATCAATAGCAATAATGAGCAAAGGATGTCTTTCAACATCTAACGTTACAGGACAGGTGAATGAAGAGACTGCATATCCAATACGCAGGCGTTGTCTCTTGTGAGCAGTGACATTTAGCTGAGCATAGCCTCCTTGGGAACTCTGAAACCAACAGAGCAGCAATGTGTTAATAACTTTTACAAGATCATTACGTCTGTTCCAACAAATAAATTATTTATAATCTGATAAAACTTAACTGTGAATACATTACATGAGTTTAGTACAGTATATCACAAATATGTATAAGAAATAACTACTTACTTATAAAGGATAAAAATAATTACTTCAGAATTGTTCACTATCTGTTTAAAAAATAATTAATCTTGTAACATTTTGTATTTATTACACTTTATATAATCATATTCAAAATGAAATTAAAAGTGCATTGTTGTACACTAATTATTTTATTACAAATAGACAATAATCTTTATTTGCATGGACATAGAGAACAGCAGTTGCGACAAAGATACATTATTAAGTACAAATTAAATACAGAGATAGATTAACTTGTGATTGGGTCAGTCCATTGATAGTATTCAGCCAGTGAGTAGAAGGGGTGTTCTTGCAGCCAGCTTCTGAGTCTGTTCCCAAAGTGCTTCTTTTCTGTTTTCTTCAGCTCCTGTGGTAATGCATTCCATAGTTTGGCACCTGCATAGCTTGGCTTTCTCTCAGTTGTAGTGAGGTGGTGTACAGGCAGACAGTAGTTAGATGCATGTCTGGTGTTGTAGTTGTGATAGTGTGTTCCTGTTCTTGCTGATTCTAGGGACTTTGTGTATACATGATTAATTGTGGCTTGTATGTAGAGGTTCAACACAGTGAGGATTTTAAGTTCTTTGAAGGTTTCTTTACAGGACTGTCTTGGTTTAAGGTATCCAAGGATTCTGATTGCTCTTTTTTGGTAAATCAGTACACGCTGTAAGTTTCCCTCTGTAGTACCTCCCCAGACTGCTATTCCATATCAGAGGTGTGATTCGTACAAGGCATAGTAGGCTGTCTTGGCTGTTGTTAAGTCGCTTACACTCTTCATTCTTCGAATTACGTACAGTCCTGTACTTAGTTTATTGCACAGTAGGTCTATGTGAGTAGTCCATGTAAGGCTGTCATCAATAGTTACACCAAGGTATGTTGTATTATTAGTTTCTTCAATGTCAGGTAGTCTTCCTGCAATTTCTTTATGTCTTCCAAAGAGTAACTGCTTGGTTTTCCCTCGTTCACAACTAAGCTATTTCCGTTGCAGTATTGTACTGCCATATTCACCGCTGTGTAGGCTGCTATCTCAATTTGGACGGGGTCTTTCCTTCCCAGCAGTAGCACTGAGTCATCAGCAAACATCAGTGCATTGCTGTAGTTTTGGATATAGTTAGGAAAGTCGTTTGTAAATAGGATAAACAGAACTGGTCCTACTATCCGCGCAGAAATTATGGATACTCGAGTTCACGATACCATATCTCCGAAACGGTCCGTTCGATTTTAACGAAAGACCTATCACATTAAAGGAAATATTGTCAATTTTTATACTACGAAGTTTCGATTTTTTATGTAGCTTTTTATAATTTATAAGACGGAAAAAGTGGAAAATATTGGCATTTTTCACAATCTTTTTGGAAATCTCAACTTAAGGCAATTATTACAAAATATCTATTAAACGTATCAGCTTCAAATTTTAATAGCTTATATGAAGGTTACTTACAAACACTTTTGTAGAGTTTCATAATTTTAACGTTATTATTTTTTATGTTCTTGTAAATTTTGTAAACCTTTGTTAACTTTGTTATCTTGGGTTTAAAATTCCCGCTCAAAACAGTGTTTTGACTATCAATTGATTGTATGAACGAAAAATATAGTGTCTACAGAATATGATGTAATAGTGATTTGTGATGAATTTATATTTGTTAAACGTTTTTATTCCCGCGCGAGGGGCTGGTATGCAGGGAAACGCGCCGGGGATGGCTCGGGTTCTCCCACAAAACGAGTGCGATGTTGCCGGAATGCTATAGAACGGGTTGGTGACTCAGACCAACCTACCCTTAAACTAGCAAACTTCACCCTGTCATTAACCTCTGTGTGCACCGAACGGCAACATCGCACTCGTTTTGTGGGAGAACCCGATCCATCCCCGGCGCGTTTCCCTGCGTACCAGCCCCTCGCGCGGGAATAAAAACGTTTAACAAATATAAATCCATCACAAATCACTATTACATCATATTCTGTAGACACTATATTTTTCGTTCATACAATCAATTGATAGTCAAAACACTGTTTTGAGCGGGAATTTTAAACCCAAGATAACAAAGTTAACAAAGGTTTACAAAATTTACAAGAACATAAAAAATAATAACGTTAAAATTATGAAACTCTACAAAAGTGTTTGTAAGTAACCTTCATATAAGCTATTAAAATTTGAAGCTGATACGTTTAATAGATATTTTGTAATAATTGCCTTAAGTTGAGATTTCCAAAAAGATTGTGAAAAATGCCGATATTTTCCACTTTTTCCGTCTTATAAATTATAAAAAGCTACGTAAAAAATCGAAACTTCGTAGTATAAAAATTGATAATATTTCCTTTAATTTGATAGGTCTTTCGTTAAAATCGAACGGACCGTTTCGGAGATATGGTATCGTGAACTCGAGTATCCATAATTTCTGCGCGGACAGTAGCATCGATCCTTGAGGTACTCCCCTCAGGATGCTTTGTGGAAGTGCCCGTACCTTATTTTCCTTTCCATTACTGATACTGTTTATTTCCACAAGCTGGCTCCTCCCTGTTAAATAACTTTCAAGCCAGGACTGTGGGATTCCCTGTACTCCTAGAGATTTTAGTTTGGCTATAAGCTGGATATGGCACAGGCAATCAAATGCCTTACTGTAGTCTAGGAATATAGATGTTGTTGTGTTACCCTCTTCTATTTGATCTACAATGTATTCCACCAGGCTAATCAGGGCTGTTGTTGTTGACTTACCAGACAGGAAGCCATGCTGATGTGGTGTTAAAAGGTTGTTCAGTACTAAGTGTTCAAGAAGTCTATTTAGCACCACCTTTTCGATTACTTTTGAGAATGTAGGTATGAGTGATATTCGCCTGTAGTTGGATGGTTGGGTGCTGCAATTCTGCTTGAATTTTGGATATACTTTAGCTAGCTTGAGTGCAGTTGGGAAAATTCCGGATTTGAATGACTTGTTAGTGATGTCTACCAGGGGTTTGACCAGCTCTTCCTTACAGATGTGTAGTAGTTTTGCAGAAATATTGTCATAACCTGTTGAGGTTTTTGGCTTAATTGTTTGGATAGTGTTGAGCATCTCATGCCTGTTGGTAGGTTTTAATGTCAGTAGTTTGACAGTTCGGTTTTCTGGTTTTGGTATCATTAATGGTTGGTTTTGCTGACCACTATTTTGGATGGCATCTTTACCAGCATTGACAAAGAATTCATTTAAATGGTTTGCCATTTTTTCTGGGTCTGATGTTAGCTCTCCCTTTATTTTAAGTTGCAGCGGCAGGTAGTTTTCTTCTTTTTGTTTTCTCTCTGAGTTTATTAAGTCCCAGAGGGCTTTAGATTTATTATCAGCCTCTGCTATGAATGTTGCATTTTCTTGTCGCCTTAGGGATTTAAGTCTTAGATCATATTCTTTTTTGAATAGTGTTAGATCTCTCTTGTGATCTTCTCTCCCTGAGGTGTTGTAGCGGTCTTGAGCTTCAGTCAGTCTTCTTTTCAACTGGGATGCTACGGGGTCAGTTAGAACTTGTCTATTCTTTTTATTGCTTTTTGATCTTACTATTGGGCATGTTAGGTCTATTATTTGTGTGAGGGTGTTATTTAGGTTGTTGTAGGCCTCATTTACGTCATTTGAGTTGTAGACATTTGCCCAATCTACCTCGCTAAGATGTACTTTTAGCTGTTTGAGATTCTTAACACACATGTTTCTATGCTCAGAGATGAGTAGTTTTGGGGGCTGGCTAACGTAGCTATAAATTGTACAGATTTGTCCTGTGTGGTCCGAAATTCCGCTGTTGATTACTTCAATATCAAGTTCTTGTAGCTAGAATGTGCTGCAGACACAGTCTATGGAGGTTCTGGAGGTGGGTGTTATCCTAGTGGGTGGAAGGTCAAATCTGTGAATATTGTGGCTTAGTAATATGTTGTTCATTTGATGGTAGTCATTCTTTTTGTCTAAGCAATCGATATTTATATCACCCATGAGAACTATTGGGTTTCCAGTGGTGATCCTTTCGAGAGCTAATGATATTACTGTAAGGCCCTCTTCAAGGTCTCTCTTTGTCCTGTAAACTCCGACTAAATATAGGAATGATTTGCCTATTTTGACTTTGGCAATAGCTATTTCACATGTCAACTCAATACAGTATTCGTGGACATTAACTATTTCTATGTCGTCTTTCAGGTGCTCCTTTGCATAAATAGCTACTCCTCCCTTTAGATGATGTTCCCTACTGTATTCTGCTGTAAGTGAGTAGCCTTGAAGTCTTGTGTTTTTTGATGATGATATGATTGGGACTGATCAGTCATTTTTACATCTAACCTTTTATATATATTTTTTTTATTATGCCTTTTTTATCTACAAATTACTTTTAGTTAACCAACATCAATCATGTCTCAATTATTTGATGTCATATTAGTTATATAAGCTTCAATTGTTCTAACTGAACCAAATTAATTCCCAGCTTTAGTTATTAGATTAAGATGTGACGTCAATGAATTCAATGTAATGTTTTAACGACAATAAATTTCTGATTTCTGAAACCTGGGGCAGTTGTCAAAATCAGTGTCTCTTAATAATATAAGATTGCCTATGATAATCAAAATGGTGTGAATTTTGTTTCAAAAAGTTGTAATCCATCTTTACTGGCCCAAACTGCGTTAATGACAATGTTTGTTAGTAACAGTATGCTGAATTGCAAGTCTGTAACATTAAAGTGATCAGAAATCAGGAGGCTGTTAAAGAAAAGAATAAAAATTGGTAAATTGAATGTCCCTTAATAGTGAATAAAATAAATGGTTAATTATACATATATTATCAACTACTTTAATGAAGAATTTTGGCATACTTATATGAAGACTAAAAGTTGAATAGAAAGCTGAGTATTGTTATATTTTATCAGCTAACCCTTTTGTTTTGTGGCTACACAAACCTTTGCTTTGTGTAATTATAATGAGGTAAAAAATGTGTGTTTTATATTGTCATTTAAAAACCAGAGTAAAGTGGCCTACACACATTGATACTTATCTCAGTAACCAGTGATGAATCTCACTGTGTGTGATGAATATTCTGGTCATCTTCTAAATCTCAACATCAGTTTCGGTATCCCACGGGCTGTGGTTATTTTTGAGACAGGGTACAAGTTTCAACATATCAGTGTTGTCTCAAGATATGTTCTGCTACTCGTCAGTTAACACAGACTAGATACATGTCTTAGGAGACCTGGTTACTGAGAAAACTCAACGTCTGTAGGCCACTTGTCCATATTTCATGAGACCTGGCTACCAAAACAGGACTCAACGTCTGTAAACCACTTAAGACAAGATACTTGTCTCATAAGACCTGGGACTGAGACCTCTTGAAAAAAATCTCAAGTGTAGGCCGCTTAATATTGAGGAAAATTTATATGACAGATTTTTTTATGATGACAAGATTCCATTTTATTTAAGAAAACAACAGCCTCAATGCCCTAAACTTGCGACAATTGGCCACATTTTTATAAAAAGAAGCACAGCTGAGCTTCCTTATTCACAATTATTGAACATGGTTATTTAGTAGTCCATGATATTACTGACTGTCATTATTAAATTATTGATTGACAGTGCAAAGGTCACTTTAACTTGAACTGGGATTTGCTGTCGGGGGTGGCAATTCACTCTATCTATTCCAAATTCAGATTAACAGCTCTCTGTATTCAACAAAGCTGGCTTGACAAGGTAACCATGCTCATAGTGCTGACAGATCTGTTTCTAAATTGATTTAATTTAATAAACTATTTTTTAAGCTGAATTCAGTGCTAACTTTCAGTTTTCCCCTGTTTATAACCTTTCTAAATTTAACCTACGGGCAAGTACATTTAAAACTGCACATTTCTGAACTGAAAAACTCAGAATAATGTTAGACAAGTAGTTTCTTACATCAGTACCTCCTGTTAAGTATATATTAATTATAACTCTAGCCCTACTAACATAATAACTATACAGAATTACCTTGAAAAATATTGCTGGTGGTTATAAATTGTTGCCTGTTACTGAAAATAAAATTTCAAAAGCTATAAAATTACAGAAAATAAAACTTCCTGTGTCTGGGATGAAATCCAATCAGTGTAAAACCAGTAAATTCATACTGGTTAAGGCCACTCACACATAATAACAAACATAATAATATATGAAACTAATAAATTCTGAACTAAACTGAAATACACTGTGAGTAAACCTCTCTACAAATAATAAAGTGCTGATTTAGTTGACAATTACAGACCAATATACATAATATTGCCTATAATTTCCAAAATTATAGAAAAATAGTCAAAAACCAACTCATTAAGTATTAAAAAAAAGAACAATTTGCTTTCCCAACAGCAATACAGATTTCAGAAAGATCAACTCAACTAGCTGTTTATGAATTGGTTTCAAAATGTTTGAAAGGAATTGATAGATCACAGAGAGGACTGGATGTTTTCTGTTATCTCTCTAAGGCCTTTGAATGTAATTAACAAAATTCTTCTTTCTAAAATAGCATACTTGGGGTTTAGGGGGTACCAAAAATATTTTTGTAGTCCTATCTAAATGATTTTGCAACAAATGAGTGGCAGCAAAAACCAAAGTGAGGAGCCAAGCTAAACATCACGTTCAGTGACCAGCCATAACCAAGCAGCTGTAGCATCTTAATCGCATGCGCTAACAACATTGCAACCGTCAAGCACCTAAGAATCTATGAAGCCCTAAAGCAGCGCATCACTACCTACCACTATAACTCAGCCTGAGTTGTGATCTCAACTATGCCTTATCACCATGACTTGCCAGCAGACCACCCAGTATAGGATCAGCAAACAGCTCAAGCCAACTCCTTCATTGAAGAGCTGTGCATCAGATACGAAGGAGGTGAGCTACTAGATTTCAACGTCATCAGAAGACGCTTGATCACCCGTGCCAGCAGTGCCATAAGACGTTTGACATGCTCCGTATGCCAGGCAAGAGGATACTGGCTGACCTGCTGGTAAGAAGTCTGATAAAGTTGAAACAGGACATCACCTCCTCCAAACCATTGATCGTTCTGGACGCTGCCCTCAGAAGATCACGTTCGTCAGATGCTGACTGCTGCTGCACCCGGAGAGCTTATTATAACTTAATTTACTCCCACCTTACCTACAGTTTGGTATTGTGTGCAGCCAGCAAAAACAGCTAAATTCAAATTGCAAAAATAAGAGATTCATATAATCAGATGGTTCAAGTTCAGAGAATCTTGCAACGAAGAACTGTTGATCCTGATGTATCTACATTTTAGAGACAACTTAATTCTATATGTCCAAATGTGCTATACCAGTGCAAGACAAATACAAGCAAATATACCTCCTAAACTGAGAGACACAGGTCGGGGGTTAAGAGCATCAACAAGTTGCCCAATTTAATAAAATGTGCCCTGATAACCAAGGCATTGAAAACTAATTTAAAAAGCTTTTTACATTACTGACGAGTTCATGGCATATGACTGGGTGACCGAACAATCAGAAGACTGACAACCAGTGCTGGAAATGAGAAAATTTGCATAATGAATGTGATGTGAGTGAAAACTTTGAATATTTGACTGGGGTTTTGATGTGACGTGAAATTTTAGTCATTATTGATCTGACGTTTGCTATAAATAAAATTATGATTTAGCAGTAACTTATTTTAATTTGAAATTCTGAACATTTGAATCTATGAACCGATTTCAGTTAGTGAAAATTAATAACTTGGATTGAAAATCATTCCACTAATAATGGATAGATTCCCAAGTGCACCACAGGATTTGATAATTGGACCAATATTATTTTTTATGGAATACTGAAGATGATTTGATACAGTAGCAAATCATATGAATGACTTTTAAACCAACATAAAGGTATGACGCTATCAAATGACCAAGTTAACTATAAATCTATCAAATACAAAACAAAACTCAAACCTAAAATAATTCATGATATTTTTGTAAAAACCATCTCAAAAATATTGCAGTTTGAGGTGAGATTTTTAAATAAGTTCTGTTAATATTTATCTATGAATTATATAGACTTGAAATTAAATAAATATTTTTACAGTAGTGTTTTTTTTTTTTTTTTTTTTTATATAATGATTAAAAATAAGATTGAGAGGAAATAATTTCAAATAAGATATTTAAAGATAACTTTCAAGTAGTCTTAAGTTGCTTTAGTACAAACAATAATATATTTTTACATTGAGAACACCATTCCTCTAACAATAATTGTTGCTGTAAATGTTATATTTTAAGAGAAGTTAGATATTCTTATCTAAATGTTGTTGCTCCCATACGTTTGCAACTAAGCCATTGAAAACATATTTTGCTTATGATTTACTACACAAACCTTGCCGAATGGTTGTCCGTTAATAAGAAGTGCCACCTTCCCTCCGCTGACACCATTTTTTGGAAGCTCACTAATGAGTATAAAATGGTTATCTTCATCATATAGTTCATTGTGGGGATCTTTCTTGGCAGACTGTCTCACAACAAGTGCACCGAACAGCGTGTCCAGTCCATCATTGCCTCAACAAACATTATACACTGTTTATATTACACTCACTGCTTGGTTATAAATAGGTTTATATATGCTCTTATTTTATTGACAACTTAACATAATTTTCACTACACTACTATGAGTTTAGCTGTTTTTCTTATGTGTTTACAACCTGCGAAACATCATATTTTCAACAGCTGTCTATTGTTTACTACCGAAAGTAACATTGTTTACAACCGAAAATTTTCCACAGTCAACAACACCTGTTTTTATTCCGTAGTGTAGTGAAAAGTATCGTTCAAAACTCGAGTGAAAGTATTTTGTATGTTCTCGACCATTTGAAGTGCTCGACAAGTCTCGCACTTCAAACATGTGGTCTCGAACATGCAAAACCCTACTTTCCACTCTTGTTATGAAATATACTATTATCATTCAACATTTTGATGAACAATTTTCAAACAATTTCTAAATAACTATTTTCAGGCCATATTAGTAAATGGTAAAATCCACTATTTATGACATCAGTTCTCAAACCTTTTAGACTGCAGCTTTAAGAAAACCACCTTCCGAAATGTCACTGTAGCTGTCCCAAACAAAGTCACAATTTTGTAAACAAACTGATCAAAATCTGAAAATAATGTTTTTAAGAAGTTCCTAGTTAAAATTATTTGTGTTTTACAACAAAATACTCATTATTTATCATACAAATTATATGATGAAATAGTTCAACTATTTAGTAAAATATCAGTAAGGGAAACACTATTAATAACAAAATATCTATAAGGGTTCCATTGTAATGGAAAAATTGACAAGGAAACAGATGTACAAGCATATAACCTGATAACTCAGCAAGATGAAAGTGTTTTGGCTGGTGTTTTGGCAAGAAGTGCACCAACTAATGACTATGGTGACAAGGCCTTATTTATTTATCACTGATGTGCCATCTTGCTGCACTCTCATGAATATGACATATTTATTTAACAGGTCTGTTTTGGTTAAATTACTTGACAAAACTATATTTCTCTTTAAAACGATTTAAAACTATTTTGCTTCAATGTCATTGGTAGAACGTCCTGAAACAACTGTATTTCTTCGTCACTTTATACTCCTTACAAGGTTAATTTAAATTTCTATAAAGGTATTTTTCTATAAAAGCAATACTGGAACTACAAAGCTTTTATAGTATTCAAAAATTTAATATTGATAGTTTTATTTTACCTAAGTTGTGAATTTAGCCCCCACTATTGGCAATCTTTAGTAAAAACAAAAAAAGAAACATGATCACAATTAATTACATATATTGTTGATGCCCACTTACAGTCCAACTTGAATTAAGATCACACTATGTTACTACTACTGAGACATGAGAAGATGTTTTTGGTTGCCAGTTAAGTTATTCATATAGGTCAGCCACTCTGGGAAAAATCTAATAATTTATATACAGTGCAAGTGAACGTCAAACAACACAAATACAATATAAGCAGAAAATGTACAAAAATATCAAAATACAAGCACAAAGTACAAAATTCACAAATATTATGGTGATCGATTTCGGTAAACCACGCTCACCTTCCTCAGACCAGAGGGATTCACAAAAAAATCAGATCAATCACCATAATATTTATGCATTTTGTACTTTTATTTTGATATATTTGTGTATTTTGTACTTGTATTGTAATATATTTGTGTTGTGTAATGTTCACTTGTACTGTATATGTACCAACACGTATTATGCTAATTTTAAAACTATTTAACAATTTATAATAAATAAATGTTATCCATAGAAAATTAATTTTGCTACCTATTTTAACAATGTGTTCATAGTTCACAGTTTGGGATAACATTACAATTTATTTTTTATATATGACCTACCTGTTTGTACTTGCCACAAATGAGTGCCCGGATTCGATGCTCGGAACTTGTACTGAAAAGTTGTGAAACTGCTGATAGGACATTGGGTAACCATTGGCGCTCCATCCATGAATGGTGTCTCCTTCTGTGACTGCCCTCGCCAATGTACCGTCATGGCTGAACCTGCTACGCGGTTTACTACATCCACAACTAAGATGTCTTTCTCACACACCTGAAAACATCATTACACACAATCAAAGTGAATTTTGTTTCTTATCATACCTAATTGTTTGTTGTTTAATTGTTTTACTACTGGAAACCTTATTGATTGAATATGTACTGATTAAAGAAATAAAGAATACAGAGGACTAACAGTTAAATCAGTTCATGGATGTAGGAAGTCCCAGTGACGAGGGGCGCATGCAATGCCACCCATGAGGTTCTCCTGTAGATATTTTTTGATAATTTAGCCTCGAAAAGTCATTTAAGGCTTTTTAAATCATCATAATTTTACTGTATAGATTCTATTTATATTTACTCTTATATCAGGACAAAGTATTTCTATAATAACTACAACAGTAGTTTGCATTTAGTGTTGGAAATGAATTGGCACCTGTTTTATTGAGTACTCTCGGGTGAATTTCATTTCAAGATATTCTTTCAAAATTACATAACAAAAACCTTTTTAATTCATTGTAATTTCTAGTATATTTTTTTATTGAAGATGGTTAATTTTATTTTGTTGATAAAAGATAAACAAAATCTAGGATTCCAGCTCCATGGTCATTCAACAAAAACTTTTGTATACTGAACAATGGACACATTGGTTCGTGTATATTGGTAAATGAGTCACATGAATGGGAAAGACCCGGTCTTGGCAAAGCAAATAAGAAGTTTGAGGGAAGGTTATAAGAAGCAGTTTTATTTATTTATTTATTCATAAGACGCCGATCGTCAAGATATGAGCGAATATGGATTTCGAATGAGTGTAGATGAGCAAATGTAGTCATTGTTACAAACTAAGGCTGACAATTCCTTAGAAAGTGTCATTAATTAATAGCCCAATGACAAATGAACAGCCGGTGGTTATCAGCTGATCCTTCTCAAAATGAATTGACTCTGACTGGGATCGAACTGAGAACCTTTAGCACATGGAGCTGGGATTGAACCAACTACACTACCGACCAATTAGTTCCTCACAACTACTCCTGTATGTGGTGGATGTAGCAATAAAGACAATCAGCCAGTGAGTGGTAGTTTGTTCTGTGGCTACTGAATGTGCCTCCATCAAAATAAGGAAGAATTTAAATTTCCTTCAATGATGTGTAACGTGCTGCATTTCTGTATTTGTGAGGCAGAAAGTGAAAAGGGACCTCTTGTTGGCAAAGTAAAATGTTGAGTATTCACGAAACTACCAATTTTGGTCAAAAACTATCGTTATTCGGTTTTTATCAATTATCAAACTCTGGTTTATATAAAACAGGCCTGTATCGGTTATAAAGTCGAGTCGAAGCATTAAAATATTGAATAACATTTATTTAGATGCCAGTGTTTGTTTAGCCTGAGAAAAGGGACCTTTTGTCGTTATGGCAAAATAACATAGGCCAGACCAGAGGTCCCTTTTCAAAAACATATTGGAAGAGAAACATTACTTTAAAAACTAGCCTCGCCCGAGTTTTAGCGTTGGTTTAGAGAACTGCGGCAAATAATGCCTAAATGCAGGACAGTTTCTTGTGTGTTTAAATCATCGTACCTTTTCTAAAGCAGTATTGGCATCATTTGAAACAGCTGTTTCACTATCAATCAGCTGTGACTGCATCACTTTTAGAATTGTACTCAAGTAGATCGACTTGCAGTTTTATTTGATATTCATAAGATTCCATTTTAAATAATTTAGACTAGATAAAAGTAATAAAAACAACTAATGTCCTGTCTGAGAAAAGGGACCTCTTGTCGTTATGGGAAATAACATTGGACTGACAAGAAGTCCCTTATAACATTTTTAAGTTTTGTATTACATTACTTTATAAACACGAGATTTTAATGGATGAGTGTTTTAAACAACTACAACTGTTATTCTGAAAGAGGAAGTGTTTAGCTTTGTTTTGATGTTTGATATATTTCTTAAAAATAAAAAATGTGGGTTCTATGTAGTTTAAAGTTTTAAAACCCGTTTTTCTCAAAATGCTGCTCAAAGTTTTTTAAACTTTAAACGTTTATTACTTAATGAAAAAAATTGTAGACGTGAAATTTACACTAACTTGTTTATAATTTTATGCTTAATTTAAAAATACCAATAACTCAAAATCAAAAATTGCCGACTGGAGGTCCATTTTCACCTTCTGCCTCACATTTATTGTATACTCTCTTCTCTTATTTTTTCTAGTATTTTTTTTGTTTAAACGTAAATGTAGGAAATTTTTCACTTCCTAAATGGATGAATCACTGAGTTGAATGTGATCCCAAATAAACCTTTATCTTTTTTTCATATCAATTAAATTTTAAAAATTCGTTATTTTGTTTTTCAATTATTTTGCTTCCTTCTTAAGAGCTTGGTTCCTATTGACCTAGTGATTTACTGTTCGCATGGTTGTCTTTTTATCTGCCCTCCACGGGCTGATACTTCTATCTCAACTTGAAATAGTGGAATTCTTTGAACAATCCCATAACCCGACTTATTTGACTTTCTAAAGACTTTAAAGTCATCTTCCCCAAAGTGATGGCGTTTTAAATTAGTTTTCAACACGATTCAAACACATAATGGTTTAGACCTGAATCCTGATCTTCTTATGAAAGTAGCCTTAGAGCAAACAGTGACCAGCCACCCCTCTCATTTATAGGATGTCTAATATATTAAGATGTATAGTGTAACACTCTTGTAGAATAGAATAGTAATTTATTTCAATATTGATACTTCTGTGACCTCACTAAAAATAACTTGTTAACAAGGGCCAATGTTCAATTATTATTTAAGAATCTGCAGAGACTGCTGGCCATGTTGGTTTTAATACCATAAAACAATGTTATTAGCAAATCCATATTTTTTTATATTTATTGACCAAAATTTGTGTGTGAGGTGTCATTTTAAACGTTATCATATTGCACATTGGGTTTGCTTTTCATATTTTACACCTAGCTTTGAAAAATAGGTGAAAATAAAAACTTAATAAAAACAAACTGAGAAATTCGCAAAGCAATTCCAACGCACAATTTCATTCTTGATCAAATGCAGTTAGTGAAAAAAAATCTGTTTAGAAATAACAGTTTAATTTGGATACAGGTGATCGAATGTCCGGTTCCAAAATAACATTGTTCTTATGTGATTAAAACCAACATGGTCAATTGCCTCCGACAGCCTCTGCAGACTCCTAAGCAGTGGAACTACATAAAAATATGCTTTATAAATTATACATATACTAGATAAATACACAATAGTTCTACTTAAATATATGGTAGTGTCGATGAAAGCAATAACATTCATATTTTTTTATTTCAACTTAATTTTAATATTGTGGCATTATGATAGGTGTGACAAAAGCTTATAAAGTGGACATATGGATAGTGAACTTAGAAAAGACAATAGTTTTTCAAGTGATATTCTGTCGCACAAATCCAATCATTTAACCCTCGTTACATGATTAAGATTTTCAGTCTCTATGGAAGCCACACTCATTGGGGGGGAGTTCTATTTTGGTTTCTACAATTGCTTGGATTCACCACTAGGCCCAGGAGGCCTGGGCCTAAGGGCACAAGATCGACAAACCAGTTTAAATTTTTTTGCAGTTTAAACTAAAAATGCACATTTATGATAACTTAAACTTTAAAAAATGAGCTGCGATTGATTATTTATTCCAAGCCAAAATTGTTGTGTAATGTTTTGCAACATAGTGATTGCAGTCATACCAGATACAGGAAATAGCAGAGCGCGAGATGTAGACAGTCAGAGAGTGGCAAGGGACATGAGACTATTATTGAATTCCAAATAAAAGATTACTAGACAAGATTTCTTTTGAAGAAAATTTTTTAATGATATTAAATTAAAACTAAAGTCAAAACATGGGTTTCCTTTGTGTTGATTATATTGTTGCTCTTCTTATGTTGACTTATTATTTTAGCTATTGCATTTGCAGTATCATTATTTTAGATCTATTAATTTTTAAAGTAAACTAGTTACTTTTCTCAACATTGATCATACTAATTTTAATATCTTACTCTTTTTACTTTTCTTTATTAACTAAGATAAGAGTTAATTTTTAAAATGTTATTTGAAGTTAAATTAATTACATTAGTGCAGAATTTTGATATTAGTCTCCATAGCATTTGTATGATTAATATATTATGAAATTATTAAATCCAATTTAATTTGTGATTAAAATATACAGCTAACTTAAGATTCTTGTTAATTTATGTGCTAAGATGTCTAGTGTGATAAAATTACTTTATACTTTGTATTTAGTTTCCCTTTTAATTTACCTACAATACAGAAATGTTACTTTCTGACGAACTAGGATTTAAAAATATAATATTGTTGCTAATATTGTGAATATTGATCAATATATGTTTAAAGTCTTAATTCAGTCATGCAACTTAGTTGTGAAAAATACTACATTAAGATATACACTAGCATTCCTATTTGGTTGTAAGACAAAGTTTAAAGATGCATATATTTAGTTGGCTTGCAAAAAACTAAACTTGTTAGTTTCTTACTTGATGCAATTTTTCGTTGAAACTGCATGAATATGAAAAAATAATAATAAACTTAATATGTTAAACTGAGCCGTATTGACTGTATTGACTCCTGTTAGTCCCCTCCCCATCTACTAGGTCTTCCAACGAAGAAGGTGGTTAATAATTAGTCCTTTCTGAGCTAAGTCGAACTCAGATAGTAACAATGACTACACTCGTTCATCTACACTCATCACACTCATTCACTCCTCATATTCGCCCATATCTCTACGATCGGCGTCTTAGAGATGAATAAATGAATAAGTGTTTTTCGGGCCTAGGATCACACAGGCATTAAATCCGGGCTTTTCCTAAACAACCCTATTCCTTCCACACTGCATAAACATTGCCACTCATTCTGCTTTGGAAACGATCTGTCAGTGAACATATAAAAAACAAAACAAGTGGCATTTGGTAGGAGAGCAAAGGATGTACTGATACTTACTAACATTGAAACGGACAAGCAAATAAAATACCTTGGGATGACAATAGATAAGAATCTGTCTTAGACATCACGTCTTGACATAATAAACAAATATTTGAATACTGGCCTGTTTGTCATCAAACAAATAAAATCAATCAGCAACAGTCAAACCGGCAAACAGTATAATATTGTATTATTATTATTATTATAGCTATTTAGCAAGACTAAAATATCAGTAATCTTGATGATCTTAGAGGAATTTTGTTTATAATGTGCAAAATGCTGAATATAAAATCGTCTATGTAATGTATATACCTGAATGGGAGGACCTGGGAGCAGCCCATTGGCTGACAGCACTCGGGTCCGGACTCCCCCTGGCAGCTCACAGCTGCTTACATCGCAGTCTGTGCTGTTCATCGGGCACACTGTCTGGCCTCTGAAAACATAGGTTGAATTGTAATAAGGACATAAAAATACATTCTATACAGGGTTGAGCAAAAGTCTGGAATATACTTATTAATTTCAAAACCATTGAAAGAAATGTAATGAAACTTTGTAGTTATGTACTTGACCCTTTACCAAACATTTAGACATATTTTACTTGTTGTTTGCATAGCCAGGTGATGGTCCATGAAGGAAGTCTTTAAAATTTTAAATGTAAGCCTACCTCGAGTTATACCTCAATTTAAAGGACTTTGTTTTTACAATACAAATTGCAAACTTGAGATCAAAAGGATGACCCATTCCCAAAACACAGCGATTCAAAGAATTTAATGTCATATTACTAATTCTTCTCAGTTATACAGTTATTTATTTAACAGTTTCAGGTCTCTGTAGCTGAGTATGTTGTTGATTGTTAACAATTGTAACAAATGACTGTGTTATAAAAATAGCTTTGCAGTTTAAATAAGATAAAAATAAGAAAAATTTATTACAAACACTTTTGATAGTAGGTTTATCTAGAAATAGTTTAAGAATATTATTATAATAGTTTGTTACTTATATTTTTTGTGAAATTTTATTTTTCATTTTCAATTAGATAAATTATAGCTCTACACAGCAATAAATAATAACTATCTTACCTTTGTCTTAATCAGTGTTAGTTATATGACACTAAATTCTTTGAGCGGCTATGTTTTCTGACTGGTTCATCCTTTTTACCTCAGGTTTGCACTCTTGTGTTTTACAAATTATTACCTTTAAAATGAGGTATACTTGAGGTAGGCTTACATTTAAAATTTCTAAGACTTCCATGGGCCGTCACCTGGCCATGCGAAAAATGAGTAAAATATATCTAAAGGTTTGGTATATGTACATTTACATAACTACAAATTTTCATTAAATTTCTTTTAATTGTTTTAAAATTGCAAATTCAATTGTTTAAAAATAAAATTGTCTGCTTTGCAAATTCAGAGCATTTAAATTGCAAAAGCAAGCGATTCGCATAATCACTCTGTTCAAGTTCAGAGAATCTTGCAAGGAAGCATTCAAAGAGTTGCAACTGTTGACACTGCCTTGTCTCTACATTTTAGAGACAACCTTATTCTGTGTGTCTAAATGTGCTATGACCAGTGGTCAGGACATACACACATATGACACACGAGGCAGGAATACCTACCGAACTGGGAGACACAGGACGGGGGTTTATGAGCACTTGCCCTCACAAGCAGGGGTTCGTTTCATCAACAAGTTGCCCAATTCAATAAAGAGTGCCCTGACGCCCCAAGGCGTTAAAAACTCGTTTGAAACGCTTTTTAGCATCCCAAGCATTTTACAGTGTTGACGAGTTCATGGCACATGACTGGGTGACCGCATAGTCAGAAAACTGACGTCCAGTGCTGGAAGTGGGTAAATTGGCAGTACAAATGTGGTGTGAGTGGAGATTCTGTATGTTCGAATGGGGTTTTGATGTGGCGTGATTGTTAAAATTTTAGAACTAATCTGACGATTGCTATACATTGTTATGTTCTGGCAATAAAAGATTTGATTTGATGTATTCCAGACTTTAGCCCAACCCTGTATAGTAATTGTCTTTATTCTGGAATGATTTGCCAGGAGTAGTAGACTAAGTCTGTAATACTAATTACTGTCAGCCCAGGAATTAAGTGAACCCGAGTTTGAAGTTTGTTTACTAAAAAACTAAGAGACCTATAAAAATTCCAATCACACCTTTATGAAGTAAAGCAACTTTATGTTTTACTCGTTAATTCTTCATTATGAAAAAAATCATTCTAAAATAGTAATATAAGTTTTATTAATTCTTAACCTCGTTGGAACAAAAAAGTGCTTGAATTTTTACTAGTTTTCAATGTGTATCAACTTTAGAGTTCTATTACTCAAAAGACCATTAACACATTGCATTTATATTTTAGCACATGGTTTGCAGGAATGTTTTCTACAATATTATAAATTTCAGAATTTTCACTTTTAAAAATATCATTTATTAATTTCCTGAAACAATGTTTTCTTGGCTTCTAGAGGTCATAAAATTAATTGCTTGGTTATGTTGTAATCCTTATGAAATGTATAGTAACGCTACATTATTTTTATATATGTAAATAAATGCAGTGATTTTAAATTGATTTAAATCTATTTAAAATCACTGCATTTATTTATGCATATAAAAATAATTATCGTTATTGTAAACTTTATAAGGATTACAATGTGGCCAAGTAATTAGTTTTTTGACCTCTAGAATCTATATAAAACCTTATTTCAAGAAATTGATAAGAACTTTTTTTTCTTGAAAAGTTAAAATTCTGAAATCTATAAAACTTATAGAAAACAGTATTATCAATCAACATATTGAAATATGAATGAAATACAGTGACAGGTTTTTGATTAATAGAAGTGTAATGTTGATGCACACCGAAAGTAGTACAAATTTGAGTAGTTTTCAACTTATAATACAATTTTTAAATGACTATTTCATAAAGTAAAATCAAATGAGGAAAACATTGGTGTGATTGGATTTTTCATAGGCCTCTTAGTTTCTTAATAAACAACCTTCAGACTCAGGTACTCAAAAGTTCTGCACCAACAATAATTGGTGTCTATTAAATTAATAGATTGGTGTCTATTATATTAAATTAAAGAGATTTAATTTAAATTTAAATTTAATCTCTATTATATTTTATTTATTTTTAAACTCTCTATTATAATTTATATGTTCTAAATTAATTTACACATAGTAGATGAAAATAGGTTTGTAATTTAATAGGACATTTGATTTTCTTACCTTTACTAATTAAAATACGGTATACAATTATATTTTACCAAATTTCATGTTACTTAAATAAATACAATTTGGAAAATACAAACACTGCAATATATTATCAGGCCACTGGTCTGTTAAGAAAATGTATACTTTTTAGTAAATACTTTGTTGGTTAAGTATTTGGACACATATTGAGAACTGTGATGACTTCTCTTTGGACTGCGGCTAAGGCTTCGTACTGCAGACGTTAAGATCCAAGGTTCGAAACCCCAACTAAGCGGCCGGTACTTCACTTCTTGAATCTAAAAAGAGATTTTACCCACCCATCCACCCCCATTAGACATATACATGGGATGGTACAACTGATGGTGTCCACTCACCCTCCCATGAGACACATACAACTGATGGTGCCCACCCACCCTCCCATGAGACACATACAAATAATGATGCCCACTCACCCTCCCATGAGACACATACAACTGATGGTGTCCACTCACCCTACCATGAGACACATACAACTGATGGTGCCCACCCACCCTCCCATGAGACACATACAAATAATGATGCCCACTCACCCTCCCATGAGACACATACAACTGATGGTGTCCACTCACCCTACCATGAGACACATACAACTGATGGTGCCCATCCACCCTCCCATGAGACACATACAAATGATGATGCCTACCCACCCTCCCATAAGACATATAAAACTGACAGTAAATTTCATGCACAGGTTTGAGGGCCCATATGAACTGGCGAGTGAAGTTAAAAGGAAATCATACAAAATTACATACCTAGTGACAACTGTAGCCATGTCGAGGACTATTCGAACTCGGCAAATCATCGGCCAGTCCAGCTCATGACATGTCCTTAGACAGGAAGCATGCTGTAGCTCTGAAAAAAAAAACAAATATAAAGATAAACTTTCTATTATACTACTCGCTTTTTTTTTTTTTTTTTTTTAAGTTCATACATTTTGTTTTTCTCTAGTTGAAAGTACCTCAAAGTCAAAGGGCATTGAAGAGTCTTTATTCAAGTTTAAATTACCAATATAATGAGACATATAAAAAATACATATTTTTTGCAAGATCACTTTTCACCCACTCAGTCTGCAGCATAGGATTTTAAATTATGGAAGTTAAATTGTGGATTAAAAAACCACAAAAATGCAAACATGAAGAATATTGAATTGTAAAAATTAATGTTCTTATATATGTTAGCATCATAATTCTAGTAGAATAAAATATACTTGTTACACTTAACACTTGACTAGGTACCTAAGTTAATGAATGATTAATTTTATTTGACAACTAAAATTACTACTCTATAAAAAAAGTTATGAGACTCGAGTTTGGATGCTTACACAAATTAAACCATCAATGCAATGGTCGTAACGCTTGTTTTAAAATGCTTGTCAACTAATTTTGCGTTGTATGGTATCAATAAGAATTTTTTGGATCAAGTTTTATAGTTATGTTTCAATTAAAAAGAAAAATTATCATTTATTAACGTTTAATATTTTAAACAGTAATTCGCTGTATTCTAATTTGACTTGATTGATGATCCTCAAATATACTATAATTTTTATTTAAATTTTAAAACAATATTTTAGCTTTTAACTAATAATGTGAATAGTAGGCTGAATCCTATATATTAAAACAGTCGAGTCATTTAGTTCACTCACATTATGAACTTATTACTTAACCGATTTTGATGAAATTTTTGTATTCAAAAGATAATTTTGATTTCTAAGTCGTAACAGAGCTAGATTTTTGACATTCCCATAGGTTTTTGTCCTAAACGGCATCAACGTTGCAATGTTATTCTTATGGGGATTAATTTCAACTGACCAGCTGGCGGCATAAATAATATAAATTTTAAATGGTCCAAATAATTTGTTGTGTTAAACATAGAGAGCAGCACAGTTAAATATCAAGTTAATTAATTTTTAAAGAGTTAATACATTTCTGTCTGCGTGTATCAGCTGTTAAATAAAATGAAAACACTTGAAATAGACTTAGCAATAAAATTGGTTGTTTATAATTATTAGTATACTATAAATAGAGTGCAAATTACGTGCAGTGAGTGAGCTTCTGTACATGAATTTAAATAATATGATTTTACTTAATACAGTTTAATTTCTAATATCTGAAGTCGAACGTTACATGCGAGGCCGAAGGCTGAGGTTTGGCATGCGAAGTATTTTATTAAATCCTTTTTTTTATCTTCCTATATTTAAAGTTATTTAAAAATCAACTGTTTGCATAAATATCCAAGCATTATCCAAGCAGAGAACCGAAACCCGGAACTTCTATTTGTTCCAAGTTCAATTCCTACAAAGCAGCAGTCTTTTCTAACCAATTAAACCTGTAAGTGTGTATGCAGTATATTAACCGTTTTGTTGCCCAAAATGATGAAAGTTAAAGGATGTTTTATTTTACCAGGTGAAGTTAGGGCTAAGAAACCCTCTCTAACCCTTAACCTAGGGACCAATGGCACAGTATAGAACAGTGTGTGTCTAGGTTAAGCTAGCGTAAATCTCGCGCAATGATCGGCACCTCCAGTGACCGGGTAGGCAGGCTGCGTACAAGCATTGATTTTACTATATAAAGTATGTATAGTATTTTACTACTCTATGTATAGTAAAATCAATGGTACAAGGACGGAATCACTCACACGATGATCACCCATCCAAGGAACAGCCATACTTGACGCCATTATCTGCCGACAACATCGGAAACCTCCGGGTCAAGGCCACTGGCAATATATTTAGGGCCAGCACAGATTTAGGTATTACAATAAATATTGTGGCTTTTTTATCTTGGGCCACAATACAATTCTCAAGCACACGTTTTTTAACAGTCCTTCTAACGCTCAAAACACCTTCATTCCTCTGTCTGCATACTAAACACATTTTAGCGATGCACGTAACGTAGGGCGTAAGTTCGGCGTAAGTGGATTTTAGAAATGATTTTATACAGTAGTTGGAATTAGATTGTTGACTTCATTATTTCGTTTGATTTAAATATGGTGTAGCAATTTGATTCAGTCTAACAGTTGTACAAATATAACCCACAACCAAATAAAAAGTGTTAACATTTAATAACAAATCATATATAAAACAAATGAGTAACCATTTAGAGTTTTTGTAGTGTAGTTACAGAATAAGAAGTATAGATATATTTATTCTATCAAAGTAATTGATTATAAACAAGGAACGATGGCCAGCGCCCAGCGGATGTAATAAAAGTAATGAAATTTACTGTAGGCCCTACTTGATGCAGTCTGGGATCTGTGGCTCATTGCAGCATCTACGGGCCATTTACGTAGCATACTCGTATTTTATTTACGCTGCTTACTCCTCTCTAAGTTTTCTTAGCTTTGGATATGGTTGAACAAAGAACAACATAACTGTATTTATTTACATTATCTGACTTATTTGCAGCTCTTCCGTACTAGATAAAAAACAATAATTCTATAATTTTAATATTACGATGATATTTATGTGTTTTAATACGAGATAACTTAACCATGCATTATTGCATCTAATATCAAAACATGGAATAACTGACTATTTGCTGACTGTTTAACATTGCAGTAGGACTTATTCTATCAGTACTCACTGAGTGGTTTTCGTCATTAGCTCATTTACATACTGGTAAAACCTCAGCAAAAAGGAAATAATGCAACCAATTACTAACCACAATTATTTATTTATTTTTACCGAGATTATCAAATTGAATACAGTCTAAATTTGTTTAGAAGCTTCGCCATGTTTACGCTAGAGTAACCTAGCTACAATTTTCTATATTGCCGATCATTGCGGCACTATTACGCTAGCGTAAATTGGCCACACGCTATTTTATACTGCCGTTCATTGCGCCATGTTTACGATAGAATAATAGCAACACATTGTTCTATTCTACCGATCATTGCACCATTTTTACGCTAGCGTAAATTAGCCACACGCTATTCTATACTGCCGTTCATTACTCCACGTTTACGCTAGCGTAACAGCGTATACGGTTATTTTATACTGGCCTCAAGCTGTGTTTAAAATCAATAAAGACGTCTGCTAATCAGTGCCGGGCCCTGATCGAAAAGTCGAATCGTATTGCAGATGATACTTAAATTAAATGTATCATTACAATCTTGCTTATTTATGTGTAGTAAAACAATAAAATGTAGGAGGACAAATTAGCAACTGTCGATATAACGAACAAGTTAGACCAGATTTATAAAAATAAATTAGATCATTGCGGACTTCTCCAGTGATCGTTTACCATGCGTTCCCATGAAACCAGTAGCAACTGACTGGACATATCCATAAAGTTATTCGTCCATGTCAAAAAATTCAAAATGATTAGCTTGGTGCTCTCAGCTGTTGGTTTGTAGATGGACTATTACTAATATCTACATTAGTTGATTAATTATGACACATTCTTCGGAAAATTCAACTTCAGATTGTAACAATATAATTAATCTATCTTACTAATTAGAGCCCTACATTAACGATATCTTGGCTTCTTATTTCTAACTAATTATGAGTGACTGAACATATATATATTTTAGTACAAATAAAAGCATAAATATACAACATTTTAACATAATAAAGGAGAAAGAAAAACGCACGTCTGTTTCGATCAATCTATTAACACTTGTAATATTTATATACTGTAGTGAAAATGTCTACTTAGTGAAAATAATTCAGTTAGAAAAGAACCATCTCATTCTGAGTTCTGGGCAATAGACCTTTACCTACAAGAATGGGATCATGACTCACGCAGTTTCATTTCCACCCGCATATTCCGTGGTCAGATTGAAATCCACATGCGTAGCCTACATCTGACAGTGGGCCTAAATGTTGATTTCCCGAAAAACTGGAACCGATTCTCTTCTTGAATACCATTCAGATACAGTGGAATCCTTCACAACTATCACTTGGAAAGCTGTAAATGGCCATTGTCTGAACTGGATGAATCTCCCCTCATTGTTAATTCGTCTTTCCGAGATTCCGGAATCGTTTTTCCCATGTAGTTTCAGAAAGTCTTTGAGAGTGATTGAGGTGGGTGTGTTGGAGCGGAACAGCTGGCTCTAGAAACTGTACTTGTTTATGCTCACTCAGAAGTTGTCAACGATAAATTTCTCTCTAGGTTTTTACAGACTTTTGTTAAAAGTAATCTTGTAAAATTGAATTTATTGTTATCCCTCGTAGGAAATAACTACAAATATTCTAGAGAATATCCAGTTACTACAAATTCATAACTAGCGCATTATGGTTTGGTTAAAATTTAAAATAAATAAAACCACATTCAACACCATTTAATATTAGTAAAACTTCAAACAAATACTGTAGTGAGAGATTTGAGTAAAACACCACCCTTAAATCATACAGATTCACATAGCCATGGTATGGAAATCGATCCCTATTTCATATATTTTCGATAGCAAAAGCCAATTTATATCAGTTTTACAAAACATATATAGTGAGTGATTAGAGATTGTTCTAGAGAAAAGGCAAATATAAAACAAAACTCTAACAGATGGTAACAATAGAGAAACCAGTTAGCAACATCAACAATAATAATTTTAAACCATACAATTGTACAATGGTAATTATAATAAAAACAACAAAAGTTGCAAAGATAACGGTTAACAAAATATATAGGGAATAATGACAACAATAATAACATAAATATAATAAATAAACAATATTAGGAGTAATGTGCTACGTTATTATATAAAGTTTGTAATAGTATCAACAATAAAACAAATAAAGACAATTATAATAAAAACAACAACAATAATGATTGTAAAAACGTTTAGATGATAGTAAAAATAATTATATAAATAAACAATCACGAAGAAGAATGAGAAATGGGTATAACAACTGGCTGGGCGATTATGGATGACCCAACAGTGCATCCAGTCACTTCTGTCAAAAATGCAGCAAGACTCGGTGGCCTTATATGTAAAGGCACTGGACACAAGACCCTGGCAGTAGCTGTTTCAAGCTCCATGATGCGAGACGTCGCTTGAGGTTCAGGTTAGAGGGTGACCTAAGCAAGATAGAGTTGGCCAAGTATGTCGTGGAGACCGATCCTTATACAAGCAGAGACTAGTGCTGGCAGGAAGAAGTTCCATATTCCATGAGTTCAGACCAATCAAGATTGGAGTTGACTAGGTCATTAAAGAGTTTGTCGAAGAAAAACCCATCGATTCTCTTGATTCCAACCTTTAGGTAATTGAGGAACCAAGGATGTAAGTGATGGCGTGTGTCATGCGGGAATGCCTGAAGATGAGGCCCAGGCAGGGCCGGAACAAGGGGGGGGGGCAGAGGGGGCGGTTGCCCCGGGCGGCAGGGTTGAGGGGCGGCAAATTCTGGTTGCAGAAAATTTGTTTAATACAGTTTGTAAAAGGTTTTAATGAGCCAAACGTCATAAAGGAACGTCAATTAAGTAATTTCAAAACTGCATAACGTAATAAACAAACAATAATTTTACAATAGCAATCAATATAATAATTGCAACGGAGTAGAAAACACTGAGAGCCCTAATAGCATAGTTAACAGCACAGCAAAGTTTGTTTACAATTTCAGATGATCGCCATCCCAGTCAAGGCGCCATGCCGCCCTGCCTCACTGCCGTGCCGCCCCCCCCCCCGGATTTGTTTCATGGAAGAAACTAAGTGACAAAATACCTGATCATGACACTGCACCATACCATCAAAACTGCTTTGGCCAATGGAGGGCTCTAGAGGCTACTCTTTTACCAGGGAAAGGGGGTATTGACAAAAAATTGCAAGACCAAATAAACAAAGAAATATCTCATTGGAAATCTGTCTTGCACAGCATAGTTGATGCTATCTTGTTCCTAGCTAAACAAGGCAAATCTTTTAGAGGAACACATGAAACTAAAGATTTTGGTGCTCCAGATAGTGGATCTTTTTTAAACACCATTGACCTTATTTCGAGGTACAATGTGCATCTTTGTCAACATATTGAGCGACATAAGAAAGGTCAGGTTTCCTACTTTTCACATCAAATATAGGATGAATTTCTAAATATTATAGCAACCGAAATCAGAACAGATATCGTCAAGGACATTAACAATGCAAAGTATTATTCATTGATATTTGACTGCACTCCTGATATCAGTCACAATGAACAAATGACTGAAATCCTTCGATATGTCAAACCAAACAGCTCAGAGGTTGAAGAAAGTTTTTTGGATTTTTTTACAGTAAGCAACAAAACAGGCGAAGGACTTACACAAGAAATTCTTGAAAAAGTTGAAAAAGATGGGCTTGATATAAAAAATTTTAGAGGACAGTCCTATGATAATGGAGCCAACATGGCTGGGAAGTACAAAGGGGTACAGGCTAGAATTCTAGAGAAAAATGAACTAGCCAATTTCGTGTCCTGTGTAGCCCATTCGTTGAATCTGGTAGGAGTGCATGCAGCAGACGCTTCAGTTGAAGCACAAAGCTTTTTTGGAACTTTGGGGAGTTTGTACAATTTTTTTGTTGCTTCCACTTCGCGATGGGAAATTCTAATGAAGCATGTACTGACAACTCTAAAAACAAAGCAAAACAAGATGGTCTGCGAGAATCGAGGCTGTTGAAGCTGTGTACAAACACTTTGGCAAAGTCATAGAGGCACTAGAAGAAATCCTAGATCACCCTTTCACATCATCTGACTCAAAATCAGAATCTAAATCTTTGCTTAACAAGTTGAAAACTTTTGAATTTATTGTTTTGTGTTGTTTTTGGTATTCACAACTGAAAAAAATTGATGGTGTTAATAAGTTTCTACAAAGAGAAGACTTAACAGTTGACCAGGCTTCCAGAAACATTCTAGGACTTTGTCAGTTTCTGAAAACTTCACGAGAGTATTCACCGTCTGAAGCACTTTCTAAAGCAAAGTTGATTGCACAAATGAATGATATATCTCCAGAATTCACAGAAAAAAGGAAGAGGAAAAGGAAAACAATGTATGACGAACTTTGTGAAGATGAAGCTGTAACCCGCACCCCTGAAGAGCTGTTCATTGCATCCATGCTGCAAATTTCTGATAGGTTGATCATGGAAATGAGCACCAGATTTAAATCATTAGAGAATATCAATGACAAGTTCTGGTTTTTGAATGGCGGCCAAATTAATGAAATGACCTTAGATGACTTAAAACTCAAAGCTGGTGAGTTGGCAGATACGTATAAGGAAGACTTGAACAAAAAGGAGTTGATATTTGAAATCGAAAGTTTTAAAGGCTTTGCATTAGGAGTAGATAATAACTTGAAAACGTCTAGTGCTTCCACTACACTAGAACTCATTTTAAAGAACAAGCTAGAAGAAATTTACCTGAATATTACAACAGGACTTAAAATATTCCTCACACTACCAGTATCAGTTGCTACCGGAGAAAAGAGTTTCAGCAAGCTCAAGTTGGTCAAAAATCACCTAAGAAGTTCTATGTCTCAACAAAGACTCACTGATCTTAGCATTATTACCATCGAACACAAGCGAGCCTCAAACATTAGCTTTGATAAAGTGATCAAAGAATTTGCGTCCAAAAAGAGTCGTAAAGTAATCATTAGAGATTAAGTTGTGACGCATCTAAAGTCTATACTACTACTACCTACATACCATTGTTATTTATAGTGTGAATATTTGTATAAATTATAATACTTTATAAAAACTATGTCAACTTTTCTTAATTTATTTGTTTACCTATTCCATTTTTGTTTAATTTGTAAGGGATTTTTTGTTGTGGGTGAAGGGGGGGAGGGGCGGCAAATTTTAGTTTGCCCCCCCCTCAAAAATTGTCTAGATCCGGCCCTGGGCCCAGGACCTGGACAGCCTTATTGCGAATTGGTATCAGCATTGATATTATATACACAGACAGATTTCTCATCCAATATTAAATTTTGTGTCTCAAAATATCAGCTGTTTTGTGGTCCAGTGCGGAGCGCTAGTGTAGTTCCATATAAATGTAACGCAGTTTATATCATCAGCTTTAGTAGCAGACCTCACTAACTAACCAAATTACTGGCACAAGCAAAATATTCTTATTAGATGGTATATTTATTAGTAAGTAATAATATAGTTAAGGGTACCAGCCATTTCAAGGGTAATTATAATTTTTATACATCGAAAAGTTATATTTGTTTTTGAGGAAGGATTTAATAACAAATCATATATAAAACAAGTGAGTGACAATTTATAGTTTTTGTAGTTACAGATTAAGAAGAATAGATATATTTATTCTATCAAAGTAATTGATTATAAACAAGTAACGATGGCCAGCGCCCAACGGATGTAATAAAAATAATGAAATTTACTTGATGCAGTCTGGGATCTGTGGCTCATTGCAGCATCTACGGGCCATTTACGTAGCATACTCGTATTTTATTTACGCTGCTTACTCCTCTCTAAGTTTTCTTAGCTTTGGATATGGTTGAACAAAGAACAACTTAATTGTATTTATTTACATTATCTGACTTATTTGCAGCTCTTTCGTATTAGATAAAAAACAATAATGCTATAATTTTAATATTACGATGATATTTATGTGTTTTAGTACGAGACAACTTTTGTTGTTCCAGCTAGATTTTTTAATATCTAGCAACAATCTGGCAGCACTTACTCAGCTAAGAAAAATACTATAGTATTTCACAACCGTTAAACCACAATTCTTTTCTCTTTTATTGTTCAATACCACAAATAGTTTTTAAGTTATATAACTAAGTTCACCCGTCCCCAGATGAGGCCGTCATGCATTTGAGGTTATAATTTTGTCTAGTAAGAATGGTTCCACAACTGTCTGGTGGCATCTTATGTGTACAACAGGAAGGGAGATTTCCAAATGCACCGGGGTCAGGGATCGGCCCCAAACTGATGTGTCCAGATGCATCGGAGCCCCTTTTGGGGGGTGTTCCAATTGCACCAGAGGCCCTTGTTTATGACATGAGCCGGGAAAGTCCAACCAGGCCGGATTCCTAGTACAGTAACCCCAAGCTGACCGTGCCAAATTCCACACCCTTTGTTATGACATGAGTCATGTTAGGTTAGGTTAGGTTAGGTTAGGTTAGGTTAGGTTAGGTTAGGTTAGGTTAGGTTAGGTTAGGTTAGGTTAGGTTAGGTTAGGTTAGGTTAGGTTAGCATTGTTTTACGTTATAACGTTGAACGGTTTATATGTCAATGCTCCATAAGTGTGAGTAAAGGTATAGCCTCATTCCTGGTAAAATTTATTTTGCAATGTCAAGATGTTAGTGTTGCCACGGATAAACACAAAATTAAACATTAAATACATAGTTACCATATTTATTAGTTAGAACCTGCTATGGTCTACCATTAGTATGTGCCACGAAACATCGGCAAGTGTTTGATAGAATATTCCATTGCGAAATTGTTAAACACTTATAAACTATGTTTGAAGAAATGTAGTGGGGTGGGGAAGGAAGGGGCCTTCCAATTGCACCGGCTCCGGCGGTCGAAGGAATTTGCAGCGGGGATAAGTGAGGTGGGTAGATTTTGACCACCGGTGCATCTGGACACTTTTCGGACGGAGGAATGTTTTGACCCGTGGAAATTCCTTTGACCGCCGGTGCAACTGGATATCAGCCCAACAGGAAATTCGACATCAAGTGAGGCCAACATGCAATTCTGGACTACATGAAAATTTAGTTGTTAATTTAGTTGTGTCCTGAGTGTATGGGAAACTTTAATTTCACTCTAGATGGAAATTAAATGTTTAAAACTAACTAAATACTTTTGTTCTAATTTAAATTGGCGTTTTATTACCTGTCATCACGTGTGGACATCATACATTTATTTGAAACGCTGTAAAAACAGTTGGATACCATGCTACCACCAGGATAACAACGTTTTTACAGTCCCTCAAATGCAAGAGGCCCTTAATTGAGGCTACATTTACTTTTTTTCAATAATAATTTTTAAAAATGTAAAACACATTATTCTTACTTACTTTTGAGTGCATATTCCAAAAATGTGTTCAAATCATTTTTATCTTAATAGGAGAGGTTAATCATAATTTAGCATGCATGAGAGGTTAATCTTATTGAATTATTTTATTTAGTTAGATTAATCAATCATGTCTTTCCGACTATTTGTAGAGAAATCTATCGCAGTGAACATGCTCTTTATATTGCACAGCATGACGTGCAACACTGTTGATTGGATGATTGCCTCAATAGGGTACGACCACAGTCAATGTCAACGAACTGACCTTACCATGCCGTCTTACCGACTGTTTGTAGAGACATCTATTGCAGTGATGATGTTCTGTACATTGCACAGCATGACGTGCAGCCCTGTTGATTGGATGATTGCCTCAATAGGGTACGACCACAGTCAATGTCAACGAACTGACCTTACCATGCCGTCTTACCGACTGTTTGTAGAGACATCTATCGCAGTGATAATGTTCCGTACATTGTACAGCATGACGTGCAACACTGTTGATTAGATGATTGCCTCAATAGGGTACGACCACAGTCAATGTCAACAAACTGACCTAGCCATGCCGTCTTACCGACTGTTTGTAGAGACATCTATCGCAGTGATAATGTTCCGTACATTGCACAGCATGACGTGCAACACTGTTGATTAGATGATTGCCTCAATAGGGTACGACCACAGTCAATGTCAACGAACTGACCTAGCCATGCCGTTTTACCGACTGTTTGTAGAGACATCTATCGCAGTGATAATGTTCCGTACATTGCACAGCATGACGTGCAGCCCTGTTGATTGGATGATTGCCTCAATAGGGTACGACCACAGTCAATGTCAACGAACTGACCTAGCCATGCCGTCTTACCGACTGTTTGTAGAGACATCTATCGCAGTGATAATATTCCGTACATTGCACAGCATGACGTGCAACACTGTTGATTGGATGATTGCCTCAATAGGGTACGACCACAGTCAATGTCAACGAACTGACCTTACCATGCCGTCTTACCGACTGTTTGTAGAGACATCTATCGCAGTGAAGATGTTCCGTACATTGCACAGCATGACGTGCAGCCCTGTTGATTAGATGATTGCCTCAATAGGGTACGACCACAGTCAATGTCAACGAACTGACCTCACCATGCCATCTTCCCGCAAGTGTGTTTTAATTGGCCATTATCGGTTTATTGTAGTGTTTCTAATCGTTAGGACTGGTTAGTGTTAGAACAGGTGCGGTAAATTCATTACACATAATGGTTGATATATTTGAATAATTACTCTATTTGCATGCACTCTTAAATATTTATTTAAAGTATCTGCAAAACATTCAAACAAAGAATTCATGTACCATTATTGGATATACATATAAATATGCTTTAATCTTGCTAACTTTTCAATACAAAATCTATTGTAATAGTTGAATAAATTTATATAATAACTGAAAGCTTTTTTTTAATTTAACTAAGCAAAGCAATAATAATCGGAACTTTAGTCAACCTTCACTGTCACTTAGTGTTTTACATTTTTATAACATTCAAATTATATTATATTCAATTATATTCAAATTAAATAAAACATACAAGGAAATAAAATTCATGTTTAACATTTAAGTGAGTAAGTTCATTATTAATTTGCTCTAATTTTCGGTAATTATATAAAACAGGGGACTTGTCGATTTTTGACTTACATTTTTTTCATAGTAGATGAATATCTAAGAAACAAGAAAATGATTGTTTTTTTTTAGCGGAAAGCCGGAAAAAACTGCGAAAATTAAGGAAAATGGAAAATTTTTTTCAAAATTTAGTGATGTGGGAACTCAAATTGTGAGGAATTTTGCCCTGATCATGAATGTGGCAAGGTTTTAAAATTGTCGAGTAGGGCTAGATTGGGTATTGATACGTTAGGTTAAGTTAGGTTTGTTTATGTTATATTAGGTTTGGTTAGGTTATGTTAGGTTTGATTAGACTATGTTAGGATTTTTGTTATAAACCCTTCTTTTTTTTAATTCGAGTTCTATAATCGGATTGATAAATATAAATAATTTAATTGTATAACGCTATATAGTTGTATCACACTTATTGCTATATTAAATGGTGTATAATAAAAACACGACAAAGGTTTTTATTGTGTTTGGAGACTTAAGGAAATGTTGACATAAATTATACTTATTTAGGTTTATCATGTATATAATAACATAACAATTCATTATCCAACATTTTGGGTTTACAAGGAGAATTAAAAATTAATAGAAATATTGAAGTAAGCAGTTAGTTTAGAAAAAAATAAAACGTTCATAGGAGCAAATTTGCTTCACTAGTTTGTCTCTTTGTCTTCGGCCTCAGCATGTAGCTAAAAAAAGTGTAAAATAAGGTGGTAAATAATGAGGCGGTTCCCAAAACACGTTTTTTCCGTTGTAACTAAAAAAATATTTAAGATAGATACATTGAATGCTCATATTATTTGCCGCTTTAAAATACATATTTTGTGCAAATTTAATCAAAATATTTATAGCCTTTTATGAGGAAAATGCAAATTAATGCATTTTTGTATAGAATCATAATGAATACAAGTTTTCAAAAAAGATTTGGAGATTTTGACTAAGACATCTACATGCCAATTAAAAAAAAATCAGTCCATTAATTTGGTATCCAGCGTTTTGCACATACGGACAAGCAGAAAACTATTTTTTTCGTAAAAACCACTTTATTTGGGTTCAAGGATCCCTAAAATAGATTTTTAGACAAACTTGTTAAGAAATTGTTTTTGCACGAACACAATACATTACATTGTGTTCTATGCTACGCAAAAGGGGGAATGTAATATTAGTAACAAAACAGTCGTAGTTAGTCAAATACGAGTTAGTCAAATCTCGTAATTGAGAGCCACATGTAAATTTTCTAAAACAGAAACTACTAAAGATAAGTCAGTGAAACTTAACCACTTGTGAAGAAGTCTTTGTTATTTGTAGTCTATCCAAATTATAGAATTGTTACTCTTTTGAAAGATGTTCTGTTGTAATTTTTGTAAATCCTTGCAATCTTAAAAATGGCTGATCATACAAACTTCAAAACGATTCAAACATACCGGATTGAAAAATAAAGTAAGATTATAAAATGCGATTTTATAACACATGACAATTCAACAGACATCGATGTGCGGAAAACTCGTGCGACCGATTGGACCACCGAACCACATCTTTTACATTGAGGGGGATCTAAGACAGATTTTTAGACCAGACTGTAAAGTTTTGTACACTATCACAATGCATCTTCTATGCACTTGGGAAAATTGAAATTTGTAAGTCCGTCCAATATAAAAAGTGATTTTAAAATTCCGAAAATGTTATTGCGGTTGGATAAAAAATCTTATTTATTTTTCAAATAGGGCTTCGATTTATTATGCTAGTTTAAAGGTTCGATTTATTATGGCTTTAAAGGTTCTTTGATTATATTCCATTCTGTTATTTCTACAAAACATCATGCCATATGTGACAGACATTTTTTCAAGTTGTAGTGAATATGGTACTTAAAAAGTACAATAAAATAAAATAAGCGCAATCAAGTTCGATACTGTAATATTATATAAGTAAATGAATATTAAACGCAAAGAATTATTTGTGATATATTGTTTCGTATACATATTGTCTGAAGTTTTTTTTACCAAGACAGTCGTTGCGAAGGATTTATAAACTTATTAAAAATAAAAAGGTATCCATTTGAATTCAAACCGAGATAAAAAAATCAAAAGTAAAAAAATATTTTATATTTACGGAATGTTATGTTTGCGGAAAAGTTCTTATCAGTTTTGTGAGAAATGTTGTTCTCAAACACGCCATGCTGATCCAGCGTTTGACGTGTACAGTTCTTTACACAATTTGTAATAAACGTATAAACTGATATGTATGTAACTGCATGTTTCCATAATAATATCACATATTTAATAGCCTATGTATTTCGTGAGTATTACAACTGAGAACGCAGTTTACCGACAACCTTGAATAAAATAAACGTTTCCTTAAAAAAACCAACAAGTGTAATTGTGATAAATATCCAATTCTGAAAGTGCAAAATATTTTTAATACAATGTTGACTTTGTATAAAAATCGTGTCGTTATCGGATAAATAGTTAAATAGTAAATACATAAAGATGACGCGCTTTAAAACATGAAAAACTCGGTACGGCGATACCGGTTCTGTTTTCTGCTTCACTGTATAAAATATTAATCCGTATTATCAACAAATAATGGTGAAATTAATTTATGTAGATTTACCCAAATTGTTTATGTGTCTATATAAATAAATTATAGACCTTCAAAATTATAGTCCACGATCAGTAGTTTTCAAACGCCTGCAACTTGGCTGCGCCAATCTCAAGGCCGAGCTAGACCAGGTGGTACTTTTCCAGGGGCTACTTTTCCACCCCGTACACAGCCGGCCGGGGGGGGGGTACTTATCCAAATGCTATAAATTCGATCAAAACTCGCCGTATTTGATTGTAAATTTATATTAGACCATATCATTACATTCAGCGAGTTTACTAGATTGACCGCGAGGGGGGGGTACTTGTCCAGTCGCGGACACCAGATTCTTCAGTTGTCCAAATAACGATATGTGACGTCAAAGTGACGTAGACAGTTGCTGGGGGGGGGTACTTTTCCAGGGGCTACTTTTCCGCGACCTCCAAGGTAACAGCTGATATTGTAGCTGACAAATTAATTAACAAGCATCGTAATTATATGAGTTCAACTAATGCCAGTTTGGAAACTACTGAAGTATTCAAATAAATTATTTATTCCGCAAAATTGTCTTCATGTAATGAATCCACAGAATGTCTCCCTTTCTAGATTGACATGATTGAAATATAGGAGTAATGTAGCAGTGACTCCTAGACAGTCAAATATAAATGCGCACAGGAGTTTCCCAAATAACACAGTAAACGAAGAAATATTATACAATATTTATTAAGCCTTCTTTCATTGTAAAATATGATAGTCAGAATAGATGGTACAAAGTGTTTCAATACGAATAACGATGGGAATTTCCAAGAAAGGTTATGCCATCGTTGTTATTTTCCATCTGTAGTGCGAAAAATAAATCTGATAATGTTTCAGGAGGATTTCAGCAATCTTATGGAAAAATAAAACTGGAATAACATACTAACCACTGTACACCATAACAAATGACGTGCAAAGTCAATAATATTAACAAATAAATTTAATGAAAATACGTAGACTAAAAATTCAAAACATAACATTTTACCTTTATGTATTCGTCCAGCCTAAGCCGCACAAGTTAAGTTTCTTAACTATAAATTGTCCTCACACTTGAGCAAGACCCACATGCTGTGAATTTACGCCATTTTTTTCTGTTGCGACAAAAACCTATTCCTTATAATGTCACACTCAAGTGAAAGTACTGTAATGACAATTCAAAAAGTTTTATGTTACCAAGCTAATTACTAGAAGGCAACAGATCTGGAAAAAAATTGTATTCTAATGTTTTACTTTCAGAGCTCAATAGCAATGAAGAAGACTTAAATTATTTTACAGGAAGATTGAAATGTCTAAGATTGTTGGTTAGACAGAGCCTCCCGTGTTCCGTGCACAGATTACCGCCAACAATGGGATCTGCACTGTAATTAATCACGACGGCTAACAATCCACTTGGTGGTTTGACAATAGCCTACACCAGACAGAACCAGAGGGCCATCAGCCACGAGCATCAAGTCGTGCTGATGACTCTACAGAATTTTCACCAAACAGAACCAAGACGCGAGAGGGTCGTCAGCCACGTGCGTCGAATCGTGCTGATGACTCACGAACAGGGGAACACAGCTGTCAGCTTTCTCTTCCCAATTGTTTTGTTAGCAAACAGCTGATCGACTGGTAACCAATCAGCGGGCCTTACAGTGAGTAAAACAACACACCATGATGAGCTATTGAGGTCACTGTATGATGTCTCACAAGATCCTGAACATTTTTAAGATCTGCAGTACTGTATTTTTACCTCCTAGATTGAGTCACCTCTTCGTTCCTGAATGATATGCACGCAGTAAATTCATTTCTCAATTGGCACTTTAGGGATCTGTGCCTTAGGGTTGCCGTTTCCCAAATTGGACAGTCGAAAGTCCTACAGTAACTATTCAGTCTTACCGGCAACGGGCCTAGCAATGCTTTGGTAATTCAATCGTAAAGTTCATGTTTATTAATAAAATGAGTTATAGTGAACGCTGTATAATTAATAAAGATCCATTCCTGGTGGACTTTAAGTTGATATTATGAGTTTTATTATTTAAAATCATCAAGAATGATATCTTAAGTTTCACATATTTAGTTCAAAATAAACCCTGCTACTGTAATAATCAATTTTTTCATCTTAAGGTCCACTACAACAGATTTTCACCTGTCAAATAATACTTAGAGTGTTATATCATACGATCATTATTACGGATCGAATCCTTGCAATATGAAACTGTTTTTTGACGATTGGTGCTTTCCCCCATTCCCAACTCAGGACTGTTCTGTATCTGAAGGATTTCAGGTTCCCGTTGTCCAATCTTTTCCCCGGCCTCAAAGGAACTTTAACAACACTGACTGGCTCCAAGGCTTGAAGATTGCGTGAGGTTAGTCCACCTTTAATAAAGGATTATGATCATTTCACTAGCTTTGTCGTTTCCTCTGCCAATGCGTGAATCTCTAGGGGCTTCAGTAAAGAATACAAACCGGTATGGGGCCGCGTATTTGAGGATGGCGGTGGAAAGTTTTCGAAGTAAGACAGGACTGCTGCTGTGGGTAATATTAGGTTTCTATTTTATTTACCCAATTCTTTCTTCTAGCATTATTGAGAGAGTGCAGCAAGGAACCAGCTGGGTCAGGGTTTTCAGTGTTCTTAAACTCACTGTAACTTTAATAATTAATACAAGGGGTTTAAGAACATCGAAAGCCCTCACACAGCTGGTTCCTTGCTACACTCACTCAATAATGCTAGAAGAGAGAATTGGATTAATGCAATATAAACAGAAATATTACCCACAGCAGCAGGCCTGCCTTACTTCGAAAAATCTCAACCAGCAAGCCCCTTGGAAATAGCACCTGAGGTCTATGTACATAGCAAAACGCATTGTCGGCTTATCTAAGTCACTTCACTATCCTTCTGGTTTTGAGATAAGACCAAGAGAAGCCCACAGGCACCGCTATTGCGCACTAAAATTCAGGTAATCACCGACATTGCGCACTTGGTTGAAAGATTTCACGCTATTTTCTACCGTGCTATTTACCACCTAGTCTCTTGACAAGTGTCGACAGGTACCACTTCTTAGAAATGAAACGCGCAGAGTGGATACTCACCCATGACTCTCGCTTATATAATGGCATGGTATAATATACAAATATCGACTTTGAATTGGCTGTTCAGGAAGTTTTTTTCACTACTGCTGGCTCAGCAACGACTCAAATAACTGTTAACTTGGATGGTATGGTTAAAATTACGTACAATTAATTATTATTGAACTGCAAAAAATTCAAATTACAAATTTACGTATAGGTTTTATTTCATTCTATTGAACAACATTACAAAATAAGTGGCACGTAAGCAGTGTATCACAACTTCAGCCTTCACCAAGCTTTAATAGCAGATAGGTAGACTAATAGGTAGAACTGAGTAGAACTCCCAACGATGATTATTTATAACCACCTTTAGCCAGGTACAACGCGCGATTTTGTCGTAGATTCCCTTTACTCTTCAACAGTTAAATGAGGCGGTCTCTGCTCTGCCAGTTGTATAGATGACGCCTTCTACATACAAGCTGATAAAAAAAGTAAAACATTAGCTTCTAACACTCTTTATTGCCATATTGGCAAGTGATGATATGCCAAAGATTTTAAAAGATCTAAAATAACAGCTGTTTTGAAGACAGGTACAGAACCAGAAAGAGCCGAAAGCAACCACCCTATAGCTCATGTTTCTGTAGAATACGTAGTCATAGTTGTTGGACTACTGAGATGATAGCTATAAGATATTCAATAATTCCATTACAACACTCCATCAAAGAACAAAAATCTGTCATACAGTGTTTGGCCTAATACTTCAATATATCAACGAAAAGGATTGATTCAGGATTGCTATTCAGTTTTTGGACTACTTGAAAGGAATAACGACTATAATATTCCATAATTTATATGTTAGGTATTGCAGAGGTTGGTTAATATCACATGCTTTGGGTGTCTGAATTATCTGGTTCTGTAGAGAATATCTGAATATTATGGTTTAGAATATCAAATTTTGATGAAACACTGTTATCCTAACATAGCAAATGTTCAATAAGAGTTTGTGTGCTCGTGAAGGGAAGTTCAGAATTCAGATTCATTCAATTCAATTTCAGAATTCGAATTCAGGTGTCATTCAGAACCGATTTATGAAACGTAGTGATTGTCAATGATTCACCGGTAAAGTGCGGGAGGTTCGTACATCACACGCGACCTGCACGTCACGCAAGCAAGGAAGTCCAAACGACCTTCTCTGACAAAGGTCAGTGGGAAATCTCAAGGTCACCCCTCTTCAAGGACGTCTCCAGCCCAGTCATTTCTGGCTGGTACCATCCTTGCATCTTATTGTTAATTCATTCTGTACATTGAAAAAATATTAATTTTTAAATTTAAATTGTAATTTTATTTTTATCTTTTTCGTGGCATTGTACTCTTTGAGTGTCAGAAAAGTGTGCCATTTTATAATTTTGATAATTATTAATCACAGTGCATGGATGTTAAAATGTATCATTCTTGAAAACTACTGTAATTCAATATCAGATAAGTATATTTAAATTCAATTGCTTTAATAAATTTGGCTTTATAAGGGAACCTGTCTAATTTATGAATTTAACCTTGCATTGAATAACCGAAATGGATTTTTAGAGCTTTTCTCTAACTTGACTAAGTAGTAATGTAATACTAGTACTTATTATTAATTACATAAAAACAATACAGTTGTGGATTTCAGAAAGAATGTTAAATTTTCAACTCAGGAATCCTATTTTTTGTTTACCCGTATCTTGAATGTGAATTCTTACGATACACTCACAAGAAAATAAATTTTAGGCGAATTTCGAAGTTTATTTTATTTTTCTTTATCTTTAATTATGTTTACATAATTACTCTTATTAGGGTTTTCCAGCTCTCGTTTTAACTCCAAATGAAAGTTTTGCTTAATTAGAACACTTTATGGGTTTCTTACATTATTGCCGAGTTCAGTTTTCCATCACATGAAGAATGAAAGAGGAGAAAGAGGGGGAAAAGAATTTAACTTTTATGGTCAAGGCGCAACTCGGACCTCTGATTATGAGACCTGTTGGTAACCTTCACCTGTGAGTCATGTTAAGGGGCGTGCTCGAGTTATGACTTTCTCACCTAGGTGGCCAGTCGCCAAGGCCCAAGAGGGCTATAGTGCTTGAGTTGCGACCAACTACCTGCAGACGTCTATAGAGACATCTTCAGGGTCTTATCAATTATCTGAGTTACAAAATCATCTCTCTCTCCTCTTTCGCTTTGACTTATACTTAACACCCTTACCGAAATAATTGGAAGTATTGCCTATGGAAACATCTCCAGGGTTTTATCAATTATCTGAGGCACTAGATCCCCCCCCTCTCTCACTCCTTCTCTCTCTCTCTCTCTCTCTCTCTCTCTCTCTCTCTCTCTCTCTCTCTCTCTCTCTCTCTCTCTCTCTCTCTCTCTCTCTCTCTCTCTCTCTCTCTCTCTCTCTCTCTCTCTCTCTCTCTCTCTCTCTCTCTCTCTCTCTCTCTCTCTCTCTCTCTCTCTCTCTCTCTCTCTCTCTCTCTCTCTCTCTCTCTCTCTCTCTCTCTCTCTCTCTCTCTCTCTCTCTCTCTCTCTCTCTCTCTCTCTCTCTCTCTCTCTCTCTCTCTCTCTCTCTCTCTCTCTCTCTCTCTCTCTCTCTCTCTCTCTCTCTCTCTCTCTCTCTCTCTCTCTCTCTCTCTCTCTCTCTCTCTCTCTCTCTCTCCTTCAATTTTTTTCTCCTTTTCAATTTCATAATTACTTGGAGAATATTAAATTGATTTCCAACTATCAGTCTGGTTTTCGCTCTAATTATAGTACTACTACTGCTCTTTTAAAAATTACTGAGGACATCCGTCAAGCCATCGACAGGAAACAGCTTACAATTTTAACACTTTTTGACTTTTCGAAGGCTTTTGATTGAGTTTATCATCATCTTCTTTTAATTAAGTTGAAAAACTATGGTTTTTCTGATAGTTGTGTTTCCTGGGTTCAGTCCTATCTCTCTGGCCGTCGGCAGTGTGTGAGGACTAAAGATGGAGAGTCAGACTGGATGCCTGTGGTGCGTGGTGTTCCCCAGGGGTCTGTCTTGGGACCTCTTCTTTTTACTCTCTACATTAATGATATAACTTCTGTTATACAACACTCTAACTATCACTTATACACTGACGACTTACAGATATACCAACATTTCTCTATCACAGAATCTGACAATACTGTATCAAATATGAACCGAGATGCTGTAGCAATAACTTCTTGGGCAAAACGACGTGGACTCAAACTTAAAGATGATAAGACTTAAACAATTTTAGTTGGACATCCTAGACTATTAACTTGTGTTGACAATGACACTTTTCCGAAAATAAGTGTTAACAACTTGACATTAAACTATTGTGACAAAGTTAAAAATCTTGGTCTTACTATGAACATTAAGTTGGACTGACCAAGTTACTGTGACATGTGGCAGAGTGTTTGGTGGTATCTATAGTTTGAAGCGGTATGCTTCCTGTTTTCCGTTCAATGTAAAGGTGATGTTGGTTAAAACTCTTATTTTGCCGCACTTTTAACTACTGTGACACCGTTATCAATGATATGACTGTTAAGCTCTCGGACAAACTTCAATTGGCACAAAATTACTGCATTAAATTTATTTTTAACTTACGTCGTGAGGATCATGTTACACAATTTTTTCGCCAAATATCTGTTTTGAAGTTGAAACAGCTTCGAGGTTATCACGTACTTACTCTTCTTCGTAAAGTTTTAAATTACAGAACTCCAAGCTATCTGTCCGAGCGTTTCAAGTTCATTTCTGAAATAAGCATTAGAAATACTCGTCAGGGAGCCCTTTTACTATCAGTACCAATTCATTGCACTGCCCTGTACAATAGATATTTCACTGTATCCGGGTGCCGATTATGGAATATGCTTCCTGACAATATCAAAAGTATAGGCGAGGGCCCTCGCTTCGGGGCGGAGCTAAAGAACCTATTTTTGCGGGACCTGTAGACGGAGCGGGCAGGTGCGTTTGGTGGTCGTGGTTTGCGGGTGGTATGTATGAGTGATGGATGATTGTGTTTTTGAAGATTTGTATTATTTTGTGTAGATATTCAATGTTAGTTACGATTTTAAAGTTATTTTTTATGTTTGATACGTCGAGTTTTTTATTTTTTTGTTATTGTTGATTACGGAAATGTTCCAATTGGTTTATATTGTATTAATAGTAATGTTTTCTGTCATTTTTATGATTAGTTTTGTTATTTGTGATAAGGTTATGTGGTAGAGAGGACTGTCCATTCCTAACCTCGTCTTAAAAATAAAGTCATTTCATTTCCTTCCGCTTTCCTTGTCCACTACTTAACACCTTTATCAAAATGATTGGAAGTATTTCCTATGGAGACATCTCCAGGGTCTCACCAACTGCATGAGTCACAAGACCATGGTCTGTTTGGGACAGACTGCTGCGTCAGAGAAGTTCCTCAGCACAGCACTCACCGTCGATAAACAGTTCCTACGAGTAAAGCAGCCTTGGCAAGAAGGCGACTTGGCTTACTGAATTCAATAATAAATCAAATTCGTTTTGAAATTTTATATTATGTGTACGTATGTCATTATTTTATGTATAATTTCTTACTCAGCCATGTATACTAAAAATGATCGTAATAAATTGCTATTTTTGTCATTTACTTTTTTAATATAAGTCTTGTGGGATCTGGATCAATTTTGGAGTATTTATAGATTAAAATAAATACGGACAATTAATGTCAACGATCATTTGTACGCTGAAAACATTATTAAAAAGTGGAATTTAATTAATTTGTGCTGCCTTTACCAGTTTATTAGAAAAGTGCCTAAGAAAGATCAAATGTACAGATATGTTAATACTTTCCATAGTAATACACTGACATTCCTTCTGAGTATTAAGCTAAATCTCGTCTTCATACAAGGTTAGTCGGTTGAAACCTATCGATTGATGGAAGGAGTGACACAGTTACCCTGATATCTAATTTACACTAAAATACTTGAGAGTATTCCATATTTTAAGTTAAACCTAAGACGTACCAAGCATTCATTGTCTTTTTTCTGTTTAATAGAAAGCCTTATTGAGTATATTTTATCCTCACATTAGTCCCACTTCACCATATAGTAAGTATTAATTAATCCATTCTTAAGTAATTTTAATATTCCTTGTAAATTTCACTATTTATTTTTTTATGTTAGTTTAAAAGTGTTAAGAAGAAACATTTGTTGAAAGCCAAAAATTTTTAATGAAAACATAATAAATAATAATAAATAAATTTTATTTTAAATAAATTTTATTTTTTCTACATATGAATATAGGCTACAAATAATAAATACAATAACAAAACAATTTCCCAGATTAGTATGTCCTTATTATAACAATTCATGAAAACTTATATCTACGTTGTACAAATTCTAATTTCTAACACACACACACATAAACTCCTATAAATTCATACATACAAATAAAATATACAAATATACATATCCCAGTTGTGTTATATTTTTGCTTTTAGTTATTGAAACTTAACTATATGTGGCCATTTTATCATATATGTTCTAATTGTCAATCCATGTATCCTTATTTATTTATTTTAAAATGTCTCTAAGTTGCATTTATTTTAAAGTGCCAGTGAGGTGATTCGGTGGCTTAGGCTTCGGACTGCGGAGAACAAGGTCCCCCACAGTTGAATCCCCACTGAGCCAACAACGGTCGGTACTCCACTCATTGATAAAGTTCTGCACATGTGAACTGGTGAGTGAAGACAAAAAAGTGCATTAAGAATGAATAGTATAAATTACAACTTTTTTCTTGAAAAGGAGATTAAATTCTGAAAAATTGCCTACTTCATAAATGTACCTTTATAAAAAACGTTCATCATATGTTCTTTTAAATGTTTGTAGTATTTTATATGCTTTTAAAACCAATTTAAAAAGTGAATGTATATTTTTAGTTTACATATAATTAACTGTTCGTCCAAACGAAGAGTTGCCTGCTGGAACGCCAAGGAGCCAACAGTTTCTTGTACCGTGACTGTGTTTGTTATTTCTCTGTTTAAAATTAAGATTTATTCATATGAATTTAGCTTTCACATTCGAGCTGGATCTGAAACAAACGTCTTGCTAATTTTTTTTATTATGAAATGTTTAGTGCCATTTCTACTTACTCTGACATGATTGCACTACTTTGCATGCCTCTAAAGTAGACTTATATGGTTTTCTAAACCATAAAACTTTGTTATCTAGGAGAATGGCAGCAGGCTAAGCTTTTATATTGATGTGATGTATTAGAGAACGACTGAGGGAAGGGTAAGCAAGCGTAGATAACCACCCAATAGCGAAGCAAGGGTTGGGGATAAGTTAATTAAGTATTGGTAACAGTTTTTTTTAACTCTTAATGCCATAAACTATTTTAATATCGGTCATATTTATTTTTTTGTACTGTCGATATATTTTGTATTTAAATTTTTATTTTTAATTTGGTTTTTAATTTTTCCCCTGTGAGATTTTTTTTAATTTCGTACAGTTTTAGTTTTCTTCTTTTAAACACGCCTATACAAAAAATTAACAACAAATAAGGTAATACAAAAACTCCTTGAGAAAATGTTTATTCTTAACCACAGTATCGTGCGTGAAACGTCGTGGGTTCTAATTGGCTAGTTGTACTCACTGGGCAGAGGAGTGCACCACAGGACTAAGCCGACGAGGGAAATCAAAACCACCACAAAGGCACTGCGAACCACCACCTCCATCACCACAAACTGACCACGCACCACCACACCACGGTACACAGTGAGAGTAAGAGTGATCAGCACGGAGCCCACCCTAGAGTGAAAGTGAGGGAATGTGCTGTACCATTGTGACTATGTACAACACTTCCGGCACCAGCTACTGTCCGCATCCAATTGTCACGTATTGGGCAATTCCGGAAATGCTATTGCAAAGAGTTATCGAATCCGACAAAAAAGCGTTACTGATATTACACAGTTGTGAGGAAATAAAAATGGTCCAAGATATATGAATAGATAGGCCGCTTAGAAAATGACCTACTGAACGCACTGGTGCGAGTGAGATGAACTGGGTGGTAGAAGTGAACAGAGAACTACTCTTTCCCCCACTGTGTACGAGTTTCCTTTTCAAAATCGTAATGGCAACCACAGTGACGAAATGCCACCGTCTTGACGACACAATTTCAAGCCCCGCCCATTACGTCATTAGCAGCACAGACCATTGGCTAGTTTGATTAACTCCAACGATTCAAGCTTACGCTTAAATTAAATCATTATTCAATATTCAAATAACAATCAATAATAATTTAAACATTAAATGGCAATTTACAAACTTGTACAACAGTTCATTAGTTATTTTTCAATACTTGGAAGTTAGTCATACCCGTGAAGTAAGACAGCTCAGTGATGGAACGAGTCCCCCCTGCTGCTGGACCCCTACATGCGGTAAATATAACACGCAGATCGCTTACTGTCCGGCCCAATTATAGTGGTCAGTTTAATACGGTTTTTATGTGAACGGCTTGACCATGGAAGGTGTTTTCAGACGTACCTAACGACAAACAGAGGCAGTGGAGTTGTCTAAAATGGGCGCGATGGTTATGGTGAGAAAACTTAGCAAATATTGTTGCTTTGATAAGAAGCATACGGGTTATTTATTAATATGATTTTAACAAAAACAAAGTAGGCCGAATGCTGAAAGAACGCCCGTAAATTATTTTAAAATGTGAAAGATCGCCACCAACACATTAAAAGTCAAATGGCGTGGTACAGAACGTAGATGGCTTTTGACCGGATGAGAAATGCAAATGAATTTGGATGAACTTATCATCATAGTTATGACGAACTTTAAACATAACTAAGGGCGAACTATTTAGTAGCAATGAAGGAAAAATAAATAAATAATAGAATAAAGTACTGTCTTGAGCATATAAATACATATAAGTATGATATTTAAAAACATTAAATTATAACATATCTTCAAGAAAATAGGAAAGTAATAATTGTATATCATTAGACCTAATCTTAAATACAGTATATCCGTTCAAATTTTCATTTTTTAACATGCACTTAATGTTAATTTTTGTTGAATATGTGATATGCAATATGTTATACAGCAGTATGCCATTTGCTTATTTACATTTTTTGTAGAAAAATTTTTAAAAATAAAATCAGATTTAAACCACCATTTTTACAAACTCTAACATTTTATTTTTTAAGTTCAATCTATTGTATTTCTTTAACAATTTTAATGGTTTTTTTTAACAATTTGTTAAAAATAAAAACGTTACATTATAGGTATGACCTTATCTACTAACCAAAACCATCAATAAATAATTTAATTGTAAATTTTAGAATGGAAAAATAAGCAATATTATTATTTCAAGGTTCAATTATTGAAGTGTCAAGTCCCATCAATATATTGATAGTGTGATTTATACAAAACAAGAAAAAACATTGTTGTGTTGAGGATAAAATTAAGGATGAATGGAATATGACAATAAATGTGTTATGGTGGCAAAGAAAACCCTCAAGCTGCTTTATCAGCATTCTTAAAATCTTTACAAATTGAATGGTCATTCTTAAAAAACAGTGCTTTTATGCAGATACTGTAGCAAAAATACCTTTAAAATAAGGTACATCCACGACAAATATTGTTAGTTGTGACATTCAAAAAATTCGACACACTCTTTGCGGAACAAAAAAGGGTAGATGTTGGAGGAGAAACACGAATTTAATTGCAATTTGACACTATTTTACTTACAAATAAAGAATATAATTAATAAAGCGTAATATTTACATGGGCAGTCTATTAAAATAAATTGAAAGTAAATTAAAATTGAGACAGTTGTTTAAGCAGGATTTTTACTAACCTAAATTACATGGTTGAGTGTCAATCCATGTTAGGGTCTCTTGAATTAAACCTTTTAAAACAGATAATGGATTAGAAAGTGATACTAGCACTGGCGAAGGCATGGACATGAAGCCGTGGCGTTGTCTACCGCGAGTCTCGGCCCCAAGGACATACTCTCCAATCTCAAGGCCGAGGGATGAAATTGAGAGTGAAGTAGAAAGTAATGAAAACTGCACAACGAAACTATTATATCTTCACTGAATAAATACATGGCGGAAAAAATATGGAAACGCTTTCACAACAACGTTATTTTTTCCATAGATAATTTGATAATTTAATTTTTTTTTTAATAATTATATTGCATAAAGTATACTTTTTGGTTACAATAAATTAATTAAACCGGTTAAATAGCAGAGAAATAATATTGTTCAAATTAGTTTCTTTGAAATTCAAATGACCACTACTCTAGAAAGGATAAACCTTTCGAAATCCAGTTTGCGGCAATTAATTTCTTTTGAAATTTCACTCGATCTAGGGTTACGTTGATGATTTTCGTTCAACTACTCGAGGGACATCCCCCTGAAAAGATTAAATGTCGCTAATGGCGTCAAAAAGTATGTTCTTTGTAACCATGATCATGTACAAGAATTCACTTTTACAAGTGAAGTCATTCAAAAGTTGTGAAAGCGTTTCCATATTTTTTCCACCCTGCATAAGCAACAATAAGTGATTTAAATGTAATATGGACCAGTCCCCTAGATATCAAATATCACAATTTAATTTAACTACATATGAAAAATTTCACAAGTACAGCAACATGCATAATACCGCCTGGGCGAGCCGGTGGCCGAGCAGTCTAAGGCATCAGGACTTTGGGCTTGGGTTAGAGATAGTGCAGGTTCGAATCTGGCCTAGACTGGAAGTATTTATCAGTAATGACCACCTTGTACTGTACTGGTTCACCCCCTTACTCTGTCTTAATAAGTTCATCGAACAGATCAATAGTCTACGAGGAATGGGCAGAGTAAGGTTAAGAAAGAGACCGGCCTCTCCTTAAAAAAAAAACTATATTATTAGTGGTAACATAAAGCATACAGTGTGAATATTCATGGGACACTAGTCAAAAGTCCTCTTGGATACGCCACTGTTCTGTACCGGGAGTATTCCGATAACTCTATCGGGCTGTCCAAATAAAAAAAGTTCCTTTCGTGAATGGTCTTTAGGTTTACAGAGTTAGGTGGGCTGAACATCCCTCGACAACTTCAGCTTTCGAAAAAAACGTATTGCGGCTGATCAGACGTTCTTTCGCTGAGTCTTGCATGGCCACGGCATTTCGGCCGATAAGATTGGTATGAGGGCTCCATGTCGTGTTACGAGCGCACGTCTTATTAGCGCACACGAGGATCCAACCTCGGTATGATCCCCTGGACATAAGTCGATTATACAAGGGTGAGTGTACATCCTTGTTCAAATTTAAACATTTTTTATCGAAAAGTTCAATAAAATAAACACGACGAATGAGAAAGTAACATTTTTAATTTATATTTTAGATTTTGTCCTTTCCCGCTTTGACCTTTGTGCGCTCGTAACATGGAATATACCTTTTGCACCCCCCCTTCCCTCATAAAGGTGTATGTGACGCTGTAGTTTAATTCCTCTGTATCGCTATTAATTATATTGAATAGATGCTATTAATTTTAAGTATTAGGTCAAGATGGCCTTAGAAAACTGTTATGTTAGTGCATCTGTTCGCCCTTAGCTATAGGCCTATTTAATTCCGTCATTTCAAATCCAATTGCATCAGGGGTAACACTCTAGCGTAAGTGATTTTTCATTACTTTATTTTTTATTTAATTTGCATTTTTTAAACTTTTTATTAACAGACTTTTGGACCCTAATATGTTGAATTATAATTTAGTTCAGGAAGTAAAAAAAATACTAAAAGCCAAAAACTCTGAGTGCCAACAAAGAATAGCAAATTTTCACAGCTTTCTCTTTGTTCATTTATGAATGATTGGTTTTAACATATAACAAAATTACATACACACCAAAAAAACCGGGAATTTCCACAGATTTAATACGGTATAAAAATAATCTGAACAATCCACAGCACAGAACTACAAAATTCTAAAAGGGGCCACTTTACTCAAGCATTAAAATGATAAACAATCTACCTGAGTCAGTAAAGTAGATGGTTAGAAAGTTTTAAACTTTTATAGAAATAGCTAAAGGAATTTCTATTGCTAAATGCCTTCTTTTCTCTGAGTGAGTTTTATAATAGTTAGACCTGAGTTTTAAAATAATAATAATAATATAATCATTCTTAATCTAAAATTGTGCAAATAAATGTGGAAATTCCTTTGAGTACATGATACCACCTCTAACAGTAATGACTATTACACGGTTGTAAATTATTATTAACTTTTAAAGTTATTTTTAATTATTACAGATAAAACGGTATTGTTTTGTACTCAATTACACCAAGAATTACTAGTTGACAAGAAACCATATTTGTACCTATTTATGTCAACAAACCATATGTCAATGAGGAGATTGAATAGTGAGTAAACTGATGATACTGCTGATTAAGTAAGTCACTATTTGTCAAATAATCTGTAAAAGAATATAGTCGGCGAGTCACGAGGTACTCTGAACTTCATGCCTCTGTGATGTTAAAGGCGTTGAGTTCCATTGAAACAGCACAAGTCTTGTAGTGTACATATCATAATTAGTAATTACGACAGGTACACTACATTTAGTGCTGTACATTCATTACTTGTGCTGTTTCAGTAGAAATCAGTGCCTTCAATATCACAAAGGCATGAGGTTCTCGTGACTCGCCGACTGTATCGTAAATATATTTTATTATCTATAACAATATTTCATCCATAAACTCCACCTATAATGTTCTAAGACATAACAATTTGCTACCGCACCATAAAAAATAAGTAAATCCTGTTTGTTATCATGCCAATTATTCCTGAATAGTTGTTACAAATAGACCATGGAGAAAAACGTTCGGCTAATCCTAAAAGAATAATAATGGAGAATTAGAAAAAATACACGTAATTGTAGTAATGTTAAGTCGTAAGATTAGAAAAGCTGGACGTGTAGAGCGTGTGGAGACTGTAATAATTAGGATTGTCTAACTGGGAGACACCAAAGGGACAAGACCATTCGGCAGATCAATATTGGGGTTGAAAAGTGTTAAAATACAGATTAAATACTTCAAACAACAGTAATGGAGAGGCATTATTAATGAAACCAAAAATTAGATGAAGTTTCAATTGCCCAAAAAGGTAAGGTACCAATCCACTGACTGGACTAACAAGAAGAGTGCTGTGAAGGACGATGCGGTGGTTTACTCCAAAATTATACTCTCTACTTAGTTTACCGCATTCTGTCCACAACATCCCCCATGATTACAACATCAGTTATCTTAACTATACGACACCTGAGTTGTAATACATAAGACTTTCCACTGTCTGGACTAGCAAGGAAAGTTCTATGTAAGGTCGATGCGGCTATTTACTCCAATACTATACGCTCTAGTTAGCTTACCGCATTCTGTCTTCCCATGATTACAACATTATCAGCTTAACTAAACGACAACGAGATTGTTGTATATAGACTGCCCAATGTCTGGACTAGCAAGGAAAGTGCTGTGTAAGGACGATGCGGCTGTTTACTCCAATACTGTATGCTCTAGTTAGCTTACCGCATTCTGTCCACAACACGTTCCATGATACATCATCAGCTTAACTATTCGACATTTAGGTTGTTCTAAATAAGACTGTTTTTTTTTTTTTTTTTTTTTACCCTCCACTACACTATTCTTTATCGGTAATTGCTGTGGAATTGTTTGCTAAACGGGAAGGAAAAGGTGACAATTGATCAACAGAACGGTTTTACTGATTCGTCGTTTAATGAAAACAAATGCTACAAATATTGAAGAAATTGTTCATGACCCCAACTAGGCTAATTGCAAATGTAGATACAATCCTTATTACTACATTTTTTACTTCTTATTTGTACACAATACGGTTGAACAACATATGTTATTACTCTCACAAGAATCCTTTTCTATAAATCTAACCAACAAAGATTTTAGAATGCAATAATTAATTAATGGACCCACTACGGTTCACTGCCTGCGACCACTCAGTAAACTTAGATAGTAACTTTAGAAATCGTCCTTAGAGTGCAATAATTGACACATTAATGGACCCACTGCGGGTTTTTTTACAGCAATACCCATACACGTACAGTGGCACTGACCCACCCGCCCGCCCATACACGTACAATGGCATTGTACGTGTATGGGTGTATGGGCATACACGAGGTGTGTGGAATTTCCATGTTAACTGCACACGAATGGTTTGGTGGGAGGGCCATAATTGCTGTATGTGAATGGATGGGTTAGATGGCCATCATTACTACGGTGGTATTGACCACCCTCCCATCAATTTGTCTTTAAGGGGCTGAAGCAGGTGAGACTGAACCTCGTAAATAAACTTACACAATGGCGACTGTTGTGCTCCCAGTGGAGAAACCTCAACAAGGCGTCAATTAGTCCTACGTGAGAGAAGTGGTCTTCAAACACTTTCCAATTAATTCGCTAATTGAAAACTTGAGTACAACAATTGTTAATGCGGTTTTGTCACAATGCCTTCTGGATCGTGATAACTTCGACGTCAAGGCAGTCGTTCGTGGGCAGACGAAACGCTCTCTGTAGACAGATAGTAGTTGAATGCATCAAGAGTCACGAATGCGTTTGTCAGCTGAAGAAAGTTGAGCTATCCCAACGGAGATTATGATGATTTGGCTGAAATTATCGGTAGAAAGTATTATAAACAAGGGAGAAAGGTGCTTAAGCCCCGTCTGAAGAGGTAGTGCCGTTGTCGAGTCATCGTGCTAGACGTGCTGTAAGTGCTCTTTAGGAAGGAAAGGCTTCGTCATCCATCAATACTTCGACTGCCATTTCTGGAAAACTGAATACTTTCCAATCGTAACGTCAGTCTCTCAGTGGAGTAAGACTCAACTGATTATTAATCATAACAAATACTATAAATTAATGACACTTTCTAAGGAATAGTCGGCCTTAGATTGTAACAATGACTACATTCGCTCATCTACACTCATAACGCTCATTCGAATTCTATATCTTGACGACCGGTGTTTTACAAATAAATAAATTTTAAGTGTAGTTCAATGAAATATACTAGTTTTTTTATCAATCGAATGAATTGTATATCTGATTAATTGTAGACTAATAAGTTGTTAGACTGTACTTTTAAACAATTATAAAACTAAAAGGCGAAAATTAACGTATCTGACTCAAAACCCGTATGACCCAATTGAGGAGAACAAACATGAAACTAATGTATAGTGATAGTCTCATAAAAAACGTAAGTCAGGTTTAGGATGTAAACCTATAATAAACCGAGTCTTACCGAACCAGAGTGAAAAATGTTGGTACTGGTAAGAAACCGTCCAACCAAGAAACAGCCAAAACTCTATAAAAGAACTATAACAATTAAAATAATTTAATGATAACAAAATCATAGAATTTCACAAAGTAAGAGTTTTAAACAGAGATCCATCCCACTCACCAACTTATCAGGCCTACCCACTCACAAATGACAGTCACTACCGGAACAAATATCCAAGCTCTGTGGTAGTTAAACGATTTCTATTGAATTTAAATAACTATAAGCGAACCAAAATACCATCAATAGTTTGAAGGTAATACCATAATAATTATCTGTTTCTTTCCGTCGTTGAAGATAAACTAAAAAGATAAGACATTATTATGTTTTAAGGTGTCTTTGACAACAAGTCTATATAGAAGTGAATACATTTATTTCTGATCAATACAAACGTATTTCGTTCAAGACATTTTTTTTAATTGACTGGCCACTTTTCCAGTAGTGTGGCCAAGCTAGAAGAGATTAAAAACAACAAACAAATAATACGAGTCCAGCATCTTAAATAATACGTTAAAGCCGCCATTTCGGTATCTTCTAAGAGCACTTACGTATATTAGAATTCAATAATTAAAAATAGAATAATGAATAAACTAATAAATAACACAATATACAATAAATAATAATATATACAAATAAATATGCACAGTAGTAAATAACAATATACTGCAATAAAAAACTTAAAAAAGCAAAGAAACTTAGTGAAGAAAACCAAATACATATTTGGATATAATATATTATAACATTGCTTAAATAATTAATGCCCTTGCTTCAAGGTGAGCCAAATAAGTATTTGTTGATAAATATTTTTATAAATTAGACTATTCTTTACGAAAAAGGGTGTGATTCAAAACTCTGGTCTCAAATATTGAAAATAATGACTAAAATGGTTTTACTTAATTTGAGTAGTTTTACATGTTTTTCTCGTAAGCACATGGTCAGACACGAACCCGCCAACTCGAATTATAAAAAAAAAACTGTCGTAAAAAGGTCAGTTAATACCAAGACACGAACTTGACAACTTCTTTTCTGCATGTAGTGGCGAGGGGTGTGGTTAGCTACACAGAGCACAGAGAGAGTGGCTGTCTCTATACAACTAACATTACGGCAGTTGAAGCCAGTTCTAGCCATATGCATTTGGGCAGCTTGCTCAGTTTGGTCTTCATGGGAGTTAAAATATTTACTGAGTGCATGTTAACCTAACCTAACCTAACCAAAACCTAACCTAACCTAACTCACTGCTACCTTCTCTCTTCCTATCCCTCTTCTTCCCCCACAATTGCTTAAATCGTGCCTTTCTGTTGGGGTCGGTTTTACAAAAGTTGCCGAGATCGAGTTCCCCCTTCCCATCGGAGCAGGTAAAAGTTGCTGATTTCGTGCGAGCCCATGCACATTACCGTTACTAGATTCAAACTTCTATTAAAGAGCGATCTTAAACCTTTGGAAACAAAAAGACGGTTGAACAGGTTTAATATTTAATTGTTTGAAAAGAGGGCAATAACTTTTTTGTTTTAGCTTTTTAACATGATACGTAAAAATGATGCGTGGTTCTTAATTTTTCCATCAAACACTTATACGACCCGCCCCAACATATCAAACCATACTGTAATCTAGAGTTTATCAACGCCAAATAAAGTAAACGTAACAGTTGAATATTGCAAAAATTCCTTACAAAATAAAATGCTTTAATAGAAAATTTAAACATGTTATTTGAAATATTGATGTGCTGTTCAAAACTCATTTTCTCATCCAAAATATCCCCAATTATGTGAAATTTTGTACCTTTTCCGAATGTTGACAGTAAGAGGTTGTTAAGTTACATAATGAAGAATTGTAAGTTATTGGTCTGGAAAAGTTATTTCAAAACCAAGAAGATCAAATTTAAAAACCTTTGTTTCATTACATTTATTTGTTTTTTGTTTTGGAGACATCATTGTCTTAGTAGTAACATGTCGTTACTAACTAATTACAACTAAGATATGAGAACATTTATTAGTGTAAACATTGCTATTTCATCAGCAAAAATATTTTCTATGAAAATTAAGTTCCAATTTCAAAACAGAAACAGAACGGCAGAAGTTACTGACCCTTGAAGAACACCACATTCAACATGGATACGTTTCCCTTTAGTTTTTTTTGTTATTTTTTCCTTAATTAACGAGTTTTGTTTTAGGATATTCAGAAAATTACTGAAAAGACCTATCTCAATTTATTTAATTCACTTAATTTGCTGAGATTATATAGTTTGACAAAATACTTCCAGAAATATGGAATCACGGAACTGAGAAACGCAAGACGACGAGAACGAATGTAAAGGAAACTGGGCTTTAAGCAAGTTACTTGAATGTGCATTAAAAATATGACTTAACTCAAAATCGGAATATGTGCGTAAGGAGATTATCTCTCTAAGAATAAATAAACTATCTCATAGATGTATTGTTTTTCCTGTAGGAAAGGTATAGTATAGCACCCTAAGAATAACAAACTACCTCATAGATGTATTGTTTTTCCTGTAGAAAGGTATAGTATAGCACCCTAAGAATAACAAACTGCCTCATAGATGTATCGTTTTTCCTTTAGAAAAGGTACAGTATAGCACCCTAAGAATGAACAAACTGCCTTATAGATGTATCGTTTTTCCTTTATAAAGGTATAGTATAGTACCCTAAGAATAAACAAACTGCCTCATAGATGTATCGTTTTTCCTTTATAAAGTACAGTATAGCACCCTAAGAATGAACAAACTGCCTCATAGATGTATAGTTTTTCCTTTAGAAAGGTACAGTATAGCACCCTAAGAATAAAAAAATTTCTCATAGATGTATCGTTTTTCCTTTAAAAAGGTACAATATAGCACCCTAAGAATAAACAAACTGCCTCATAGATGTATAGTTTTTCCTTTAGAAAGGTACAGTATAGCACCCTAAGAATAAAAAAATTCCTCATAGATGTATCGTTTTTCCTTTAAAAAGGTACAATATAGCACCCTAAGAATAAACAAACTGCCTCATAGATGTGTCGTTTTTCCTTTATAAAGGTATAGTATAGTACCCTAAGAATAAACAAACTGCCTCATAGATGTATCGTTTTTCCTTTATAAAGGTATAGTATAGTTAGTACCCTGAGAATAAACAAATCGGCCTCATAGATGTATCTTTTTACTTTAGAAAGGCATAGTATAGCACCCTAAGAATAAACAAACTGCGTAATAGATAGTATTGTTTTTTTTCTGTAGAAAGGTATAGTATCTAAGAATAAACAAACTAACTCATAGAGATATTATTTTTCCTGTAGGAAGGTGAGGTGACATTAAATTCACTTCACAAAGCAGTCTGGCAGAAAATCTGTAAAATAATGTACTGATATGATTGTCTCATAACAACCATTGATACAAATGTTGATGCTAGTAAACCAATTTTACATGATACGTTTCATTTTTAGTATTAGGACTACAACTGAAATGATATAAAAAATAATATTGTTGTTTCGGAGGCTTGTTTTATTTAATTCTCCTTTTGTGATGGAATGTGCATGGATTGTATTCATTGAAACAAAATAACTCGTTCAAACACTATATGGCAACTGATCCATGACCAATGTTAAGTAAATCAGTTCTGGAATCTTGTGTGTTACTGTGATAAGTACACACAACGGTGACGTGATGTATAGGATCGTTGCCATTCAGGCTAAAGTGAACTTTAGGTTAGTGCTGGTTATCGGTGATCAAATTGAGGTTCTGTCGGTTCTCATACTAGATAGCAATAGACGGTTAACTATACTATTGTAGACGGGTGTAAATAAATTCTCATAGTAACTAATACGATAATGTGCCAAAAGAAAGCGAAAATGTCTGACACAATATGTCGCACTTTTGCTGTTGAAGGTGAAGGCATATCCGATGGAGAAGTCCTTCGATCAAATCCTCCACTTACCACATTCGTCTCTGTCAGCACACTTTCCCACAAGAATGCAGAAAGTGACACATTATGACAAAAAACGAACTACTACAGTCAACACTGGTGCGTGGCTATGTCACTGCAGCTTTCCACGCACTTGGCACTTAGGACATGGTAGGATGTGCTGTAGCTCGTCTGCAGCGTGACTTTCGCTCACTATAGAGGTCGCAGAATGTCGTATATACATCCAGCTGAGTATGTTCATGTTGACTGATTGCTCACTCAACGGTCACCATCAACATGTTGAAAGAGTTGATCAAACACTGTTCAAACACAAATCTTGGACTACCTCAGAAAATGATGGAGAATGAAACCATTTAAGCCAACATAGCTAATATAATCAACAAACTAGTTATGTTTCCACGAAATATAAATACCCTTGTATATTTGTATTACATTTTATTAAATAAATTTGCAAGAATGCCGTCGATATTAGAGATACAAATTAGCATTCTTCAACCACTAATGATGTTATTTCACGACCATGTTAGAAAAATAACATATTAGAGCCTTTAGTAAAAATCAGTATTTAATTGTTCGATAGGAAAATAAGTATTTACAGTTAATTTCATCAATTTTTGCTTGGAGTAAGTACAGATACCTTCCGACAAATGTCGTTCAAACTCTAGATTAATCTGACAAATGAAACATAAGACGCATATATAAAATATATAATATATTTAAAACAAATATATTATATATTTGTATTCAGCCAAGGACAACTAAGCCTAACTTTTGGATGGAGACGAGTTTGCTTAAAAATGGAATACAGCAATGTATACCGGGTGTTCAAAAAGTCTGGAACCCCTTAATATTTTACTGTATAATTTAATGAACACAGAACATTAAAACTCTAGAATGTCGTCCTCACTGTGGCTACTGACTTTTTGGTCATCTTAAATGTTCTTTTTCACCTTGGGGGACGTCATGTGTCTAAAAAATCTTAAATGTAAGCGTAGGTCGAGTTATACCTTAATTTAAATGTCATTGTTAGAGGAACACATTGCCGAACCCCTACTGAAAAAAGGACTATTTATTTGAAAGTAGCAGCCTCTCAAACTTGCAATTAAGCCAAACTTTTAGAGGCTGTTATTTCCAACCAAATTTGCCTGTTTCAGTCGGGGTTGCGGCAATGTGTTTCTCCAACAATGCCCTTTAAAATGACGTATAATTCGACCTATGCTTACATTTAAGATTTTTCAGATTCCCTCTACAGGACGTCCCCCAAAGCGAAAAAGGACAGTTAAAACGACCAAAAAGTCAGTAACTACAGTGAGAACGTAATCCTAGAGTTTCATTGTTCTGCATTGATTAATAAAATAAATATTAAGGGGGTTCCAGACTTGTTGAACCCGGGAGGTTCCAGACTGATGACCATATGGTAAAAGTACGATGTAAATGGAGTTTAATGATGTACATAACACTCAAAATTGGCTTCGAAAAGAATTTGTTTTTCACTTTTCTTAAAAGACACGTCCTTTGAGAACTAAGACTGCAATTTCTCGGCCAACACTAGACATGTCTCAAAAAATTATACCATTAATATGTGCTACGATACATTTCCAATAATAATAAGTTAATGGTTTGTAGGTTTAGAGAAGAAATCTACATTGTATATTATTTCAAAGTAAGAATTTGTTACATTTTGTAAAAAGTGAAGAACTATGGCCTATTGAAATTTTTTTTAAACCCGAATACAAGAAGGTGTCAATTTATATAAAAAAACTGCACCATTTTATAATCTTTCAAACAATATGCAACCCAATTAAATTTTCTTTAAACTTGTGCGAGCTTTAGTGGTTTGAATGTTGAAAAACAAGGGGTGCTTAAAATCATTAAAAAACTAAATTAATACAAAAACACAAAAGTTAGCCTGAAGAAATGTTTCTGATACATTGATATGAAAAGTATAACGTGTGTTATAGATTACATTCAATGTACAGACTAATTTTTGTTTATATTATTCTCAAAATATTAGTTTACTTTTGTTATTTAATATTTTTATATTTAAAAACCTAATATATGTTACACTTATAAAGCGTATACACAATCTTAAACCATTGATTGTATTTAACGGGATTTTTATTTTTGCTTTGTTACAACCTTTATAGAACTTTGAACAACTTCTTCTTAATAAGAGAGGGGAAAAACAAAGCCCGATAAAAATATATCAGTTTCATGCGGATAAATGATTGCAATATCAACAAATATGTCTCAAAGAAGAATGAAATTAGCAGAGACTTTGTACAGGCTGTTTCGGAACTCTCTATAAACCTGATTTTTCTATTGTTTCTGGGCTAGGAGTGAATATAAATATCAGGGGGCACCCGAGGTGCGACATGGACTACCCGAGGGTCATAATTGGACACTCGAGGTGCGACATGCAGCGAAAGAGAACCCAAAACTAACACTCGAGGTGCGACATGGCGCTTCGGCTAGCAGTGTGGCCGTGTTGGTCTGGCGGCTAATAGTTGATATATTTACAGTGATAAAATTATCTGAAAACTACAGCCATACAATGAGACACGTGATTAACGATGATTCAATAATTAATCATCGCTCAATGACAATTTATAGTTTAACTTAAACAAAGAAATTTATTACAATAAAAATGTTTAACGGCGTCAAACAGTTTAAAAATTTGGTTGTTAGGTTGTTAAAAAAAAGGTTAGGTTAGGTTAGGTTGGGTTGGGTTGGGTTGGGTTAGGTTAGGTTAGGATAGGTTAGCTAATAATAATCTATTTAGCTATGTAAAGCAGATCGGAGTGTCCAGAAAAAATTATAGTTCTACTACTTTTTATTGAAATAAAAATAATTGTATTTCCGGAAAATATTGATTCCTTTTAAGTGTGAAAGTCTGTATTTAATTACACTAGTTATTGAAATGGTGTGATTATCCTAGTAACGTAGGTCCTATTTTGTGTATATATATATATATATATATATATATATATATATATATATATATTTATGGACACAGAGAGAGAGCGCGTCTACAACCCCGCGACCCTTCGCCGGGCTACCTGAGGTGGCATGTCGCACCTCGAGTGCCAGTTTTATGGCCCTTTGGGTCGCTGGGATTAACACAGGTAGTCCATGTCGCACCTCGAGTGCCACCAAATATCACATTTAAATCGTCCGGAAGTCCTAGGTAGCTCACAGAGCAGCCATTTTGTTTTTTATTCAACAACATTTTCCTCAAAAACCATAAAACGTTAAGTCTTCCAATTGTTTATACGTAAGGACAACATGTGAAAAAATTTCAACATTTTCCGAAGTACAAATTCAAAATAGCGGCTATTCAAAATGTTCGAACAAGAACAACATTCAAAATGTTAATCGTATAAAACTTGTACATAAATATCTTTTTTTAGACAATCTAACGACAACTCAGTTATTTTATATCTAAAAAATATCAACAGAGAAATGTCACTTTCTGTAGTGCGCGGCAGTTGATGCAGATCAATGTACAGATAAAAGCATATCCTATACAACAATATGACAATTACCCAACCCCTAATAATGATTTTAAAATGTAATACAAATTTGTTTTCTCTTTTAAAATAAGAATATTAGTTAAATAACCTTATTTGTTTTCCCTAAAACTCTTTTCATGTTTTCGTTAGATTCAACAATAAAAATACAAAAGCAATTGTTCAAAACTTAATGTTTAGTTACAAAATAAAATTAAAGTTCCTCCTCTTGCACTGTTACTAGATATGAAATCAGCTGTGTGTATTTATCACCATTTTAAATAGAATAACCATATGATTAAAATTTCCATTGTTGTAATTACTTGTTTACAATCAATTACAGACCATTACTCATTTTAAAACTGCACAGACCTTTATTTGCATCCTATGTTTAATCAGTGTATATTAACTGTAGTGTTTTTTAAATGTGTCTCATGGCTACGTATGCTAAAAAATAATACTGTAAAATAATACTGTACTGTAATCATGTATGGAGCTGCTTTATGGAACTCTTCTGAGGCACGAAGAAGGTATGCAGATCGGTTCCCCAAAGGACGGCGCCCAAGAGCAAAGACTTTTACTGCTCTTCATACGGCTTCTTGATACGCGATCACTCAAAGTTAGTAGGGTAGATGCAGTTCGTAATAGGGATATTCGTTCCGTAGACTTTCAAATAAATGTTTTGGAACTGTTCCATGAAACACCCCTAACAAGTACTCGGGCAGTTGCAATTACATTAGATGAGAGCAATACTACAGTACGGAGGGTTTTGAAAGGTGAACACTTGCACCGGTTTCATTTACAAAAGGTCCACTCATTTCAGTTATCCTCGTCGTGTGAATTGCTGCCGCTGGTTTCTGCATAAGTTGGTGGATGACCAAGACTTCTTAAAAAAAAGTTCTGTTCACCGATGAAAGTAGCTTCAATAGAACATATTTAGTAGAGGAATAGACAGGAGTGGGCTGAGGAAAACTCTCACGGAACTGTAACTAAAGGAAATAAGAACCGATTCTCGGTTAGGCCTAATGTATGAATGAACGTTTTCGGGAACCATTCATTATACAGAATATTTTCATAGGTACATCCTTCCGAACAGATTAAACTCTACAATCTGTCTCGTATATTTTAGAGATATCCTTCCTGAGTTGTTAGAGGACGTGGTTGCTGGAAGAAAGACATTAGTTTCAACACGACGGTGGTCCTGCTCATTTTAGAAACAATGTGCGGGAGTATTTAGCTTTGCTATTTGGTGAGTGTTGTATTGGCCGAGGAGGACCGACGATGTGGACGATGTTTCCAGATCTGAAGCCTATGGAGTGGTTTACGTTTGACATTGGAGTAGCTGGAGCCATTATTCAAGACAATGTGAATACTTATGAGTCAATGACAAATCGTTTCACAGCAAGTAACCGTGCACGATGGGGACATTATGAACAATTCTAATAAACTGACTATGAAAAAAGCAATTTTTTAAATTAGTTACAATTTATTCAATATTTATTAGCTTAGTTAGAAATTACCATTATTTTTTTACTAAAAATCAAGTTTTACACAATCCCTTTTGTATTTTCATTGCTGAATGTAAAGAAAACATAAAAAGAATGTTATGAATAACAAATAAGGATATTTAACTAATATTCTTATTTTTAAAGACAAAATATATTTGTAAAAACTTTTAAAATCATTATTAGGGTTAGGTGATTTTCAAATTGCTGTATAGGATGTTGGTGCGTACATTGATCTGCACCAACTTCCGCACACGACAAACGCGTAATATCTCATTCATTTTTTTATTCGATCCACAAAACTGAGTTATCGTTAAATTTTTCTTTAGATTTTAAAGTTGTTTTTGTTCAAAAGTTTGAATGACTGACATTTTGAATTTATACTTCGGAAAAGATTAAATTGTTTTCATTGGTTGTCCTTACTAATATTGAGGAAATTAAATTAAATATGTATGAAAAATAAAAAAATTTTACGTTTTACAGGTTTTGAGACAAAAATATGTTTTTTAAAACAAAAACGCATAGCTGCTCGCTGAGGTGATATTTAGATTCGCTCTTAACCCAGAAACAATACCTAAAAAAAAATTGGTAGAGATTTCCAAAACACCCTGTATATTAGGCAATAGTCTTAGTTTGTTTTAATTAACAAGTAAAATAAAGCCCAATCACGCCCTTGATGTTATTCAACAAGTGATTAGCGACTGTCAGTTCCGTTGGGGCTCGACTGTCAGACATCAGAGAACATCAAATACTCTGTGGTCTGACATTCGATTTCTCAGTCACAAGGCTTAGCCAATGATTTGCCATGCCGAATCTTAAATCTTCTTCATATTTAAGTTATAACTATCATCTTTAATGTACACAATTTAGTCAATAAAGAAATACCACGTTCAGCTTCAACGTATTAAACTGGACATAGTACATGAATTATGAAACTGTAAGTCTGAGCAAGTGAAAATGAGTGCAATAATAGAGAAAGGAAGGACATTGTGATAAACAGTACGTTGCATAAAGCTTCCTCAACCGCTCTACGTAACTACAATGTATCACAATTGCGTGATGCAGAAGTTCCTTAATTGAGCATCGCACTGTCCGCTGCACTGCGAGACATCATGCAACTAAGTGGTCGCCGGGCGTGTTAGCTGTGTGATGTTTCGAGTCGAAGTCGGAACAGGAGGCAACACAAAAGCGAACGCGCTTTCGATTCATGAAGCAACAACTTGTAGAGTGGAGTGGTCCAGCCAGCTGATATGTGGGTCACCCAAGGCGCTTACAACATGAGCTAACTCGACCCTTAAACTTACTCAATCGTTTATGGGTACTCTTGTACGGGAGTTACCTCAATCTTTCTCTACACAATTATTATTTTTTGAGTACAGAATAAACTGAACGTGTACAATTCCAAAGAACACATGAATCAATAATTGTAGGCTACATTCGACATATAAGCATTGTTGTTGTTTTACGACCTCGTAGGTCGACTGGTGGGTTCGAAAGAACTCTGATACTCACTTCATAATTCTAGAAGCAAGAAAATTAAAACTGCTCCGGATACTATGACTGTAATTAAGTACCTTCAATGAAAAATGTCGCATACAATTACCACATCTGTTCGTATAATAAACTCTCATGATAAAATTATCGTTTGACTGTTATATTTCTTGACACAAAATCAAGTCGTCAAGAGCAGAATTAAATTACTGTGAAAAAGTAATAAAAAATGGAGGATACGTCCAGTATAAAGGAACTAACAGCAACGCATTATGCATCAATTGATCCTTCTCCGGTAGATGTATAGGTAGCTCTGATTATGAATAATAATTCAACTATTATCTGTTCATTACTTACTAACCTGGCTTCCAACGGACAACGTTTTTGTTAATTTTCTGTGCAAGAAGGCGAAAATATTTTAATTTAAAATAAAACAGTAGTAATCCTTTTATGTGAATTACACACTAAATTAAATTAAATAAGAATACCATAGCTATATATATAATAATTCAGCTTAGTTATAATACGGTTATTTTGCGTAGGCCCTACATATAACTATGCGAAAGAATCTATTTCATTATTTAAAATTGTGTATGTGTCATCTATCTTCCATACACCAGAGAATCCGAGGCAAGTATTGTCTCAATTTTTGCCGGTAACGCTCAAGGACGAGTTTTTGGTCTTTATTCACATGAAAACGAAGTTGCTGATTTCAATTACATTTTTTCACTTAACCTTAACATATACACGAGAAAGGTATGGGATGTTTTGATCTTTGTGCCATCCTTCTACGTTACTCGGGCGTACCTCCACGACCATCAGCTGTGCGACAATTTTGTAACTGAACTGATGTTATATTGGGGCATTTAAGAGCAAAATTTAAATGTTATAAGTTAATAGTTTAATGTGCTGACGTTAATCATATATATCATGATTATTAGTAATATTTCAAGGTTTGTTTTAAGTAGACTAAGGTCTTCGTCATAAATTAATTACTCTGATGTCGTATGTTGAATCCTTCATTTAATATTTAGATAAATTGGTATTGTTAAGCCAATAGAGAATTTTTTGTAATTTTGTACGAATATCACTTAAATGTTGTTAAATTAAGCAAGGTACAAAAAGTATTTTAATTTAAGGATTCCCCCTACCGCATATCAGTAGTATAAATGTAACATATTTATTAATTATAAGAATGCTCGCTTTTAGACCTTAAGCGTGATGTTTTTATGATATTATAATAATACACTATTTTTATACTCATCAAATCATGTTTTCATAATATTTGTGTAGCTTTTATATATTTTCTAAGTTATATTATTAAATAATGAATTTAAAATACTCATTTGTTAATTATTAATATAACAATGATCATAGGAAATAAATTGTAGATTTAAACATGCCTCCAGAAGTGCAGTAACTTATTAACTTTTAATTTTAAACTTACCAGGTATAGGTGTGAGGTAAATTACAGTAACCACTGCTGACAACAACCCAACAAATATACTGAATCGAAATATAAACACAGAAGCACGATTATCACACACCATCTTACTCATCTTAGCTTCTGTTTATTACCCGGTATCGACTGACAGTTAATACGAACTATACTGCAACACTGATGCAGACGCAGAGCGCACAACACAGCCAACAATCAGCTGTTTGACAAGGTTACCAACACACAATTCCTCCTAATATTTAATTTGCAACTTTTTTTCTATTTTATTTTACCTGGTTGTGTTTGAAACTATATTATCTTTAGATTACTCATGAGTGTATAATCTAGACAAAAGTAAATCAATAGTAGGTAATTTTCGGCTCAGGAATTACAATATTTCATATTACGTTTGCAAAAGTTTGCACTTTGCAGCTTACCACCAGCTGACTACTGCTGCTGACAGCTGTTATTGCAATAAATGAAGTATTTTGTGGTTGTGTAGTTTGTATTTTGTTTATGTTTTGTTTGCAACTTGAAACATTTACACGAAAGAAAAGTGGCTCATGGAAAAGTAATTCAAATATTTGTCTTTGCTACCTAACGTACAAAAACATCAAATAATAATTCAACAGTAGTATTTTGTTTCACTCAGTTTAATGTGAAGCCTTAACTATCTAATGGCTTCAAGATTTAGTGGTGTACTGCAATTGACAGATCTGGATGATTTCATAACACCATCACAGGTTATAATTATTATGTGCTTTCTCACTTTAGCATTCTTGGGAATTTATATAGAACAGCTGCCTTGTCAATATTAAAGTTGAAATGTTTGTTCATTTTCTTAGTTAATAATTAAGAAATCGGTCAGTTTTTTTTGGACAAGCTGGGAAAATTACAAAAATTATGAAAAAAGGGAAAATATTTTTGTTTGTAGGCCTAAATATAGCGTTTTGGGTTCACAAATTGTGTAGAATATTGTCCTTATCACGAATATGGCAAGGGTTTTGCAATCAACTATTAAGCCAAATATTCAGTAAGGTTATGTTTTGATATAATAGCCCTGGTCTGGTATTGTTAGTTTATTTTGGGTTTTGGGTTAGGTTATTTAACATACATGAATCTAAAACACCAGACTGACCCCCTCAAAACCACAGAATCTAACGTACCTAACCTATATCAACAACTAACCTAGGCCTATCCTAATGAAGCATGATCTTACTGAAACTGGACATTTATGGCGATAAAATGCTTAGTAATCGTTTGGGTAATTATGCACTTTCTTGCCACCTCTGAAAATACGATTTCATGTTAATAAAGTGGTGAAAAATGAGTTTATATCTCTTGAGGAGTTTGATTTCATCCGCGGAAAACTCGTTTTTTACCGAAAAATCGAAAAATTAGATTTTTATCTAATAATGAAAAAACCAACTTTTTTAAAAATCGTTATTTTTCGACAAATTTTTTTTTCATTTCTCGTGTTTTTTTATGCTGAACACAAATATATAACTGGTTTTGTAGTAAAATTATTTTTTCAGCTCGAAAAATGCATTTTTGTTGACATAACCAAACATAACCTAACTTATCCTAATTGTCTTATTTTCTCAACAAAAATTCGTAATTTGCGTTAAAATCGGGCGTTTGGCCTCCGTGACGGCCTGCCGGCCGTCACTCCGGCGGGAATATATGAGAATTCGGTTTTTGTGATTAATAGTTGTTGTATATAATGATCGCGTAATGGCCGCTAATCGCGATCCGCCGCGACAGTAGTTTTTCCGTTATTTCTCGAGAAATATTTGTAATAGACAAAAATAGTTTTCAAATTTTTATTCAGCGCAAAAAAACACATCAAAATAAAAAAAGATGATCAAAATACCATTTAAATTAACGGATATATGACAAAAATACTAAAAGTTGTGACATTGGTTTTTTCGAATTTTTCGGTAAAATACGTTATTTCCGCGGAATAAAAAGCATATCTCGTAAAAATACAGCCAATTCTAGACCCATTTCAAGCAAAATGTTCCAAATTTGTTTGGTGGCAAGAAAGTGCATAATTACCATAGTTTGATTTCAAAACCCTTGCCATATTCATTTACTACATATTTATTTACTAACTTAAATATTTTTGCGTTTTTTTCTCATTTTCATTATTTTCCCAGCTTTTCCACTGAAAAAAATGATGATATTCTTGTTACTTATTTATCTTCTATGGAAAAATTCAGCAACAAATCGACACGCCCCTGTTCTATTTAATTACCTATTTTTCCCAATGTAACAGCCTAAATATTCAGATTAGTAGTCCTTATGACCTCTAAACAGGTTATTAATACTTATTATTTATTATGATTTTTTCAACCAAATACCTATTTTGGAGTTACAATTCCTAACTTTCAACTTCTCTCAAGGTTGAAGGTTGAAGTGAGAAAACCCTTCCTCAAGCAAGAAAAGTGAGGTTTCACTTAAACTCTCATCTGTTCCTACTTTTATGTTTAGCTTAAAATGTTTATAAAGTAAATGGTAATAGGCCTATTTATTTGTATATGTCCTTTTTGTCATCATGAGAGATTTTTATAAAAAAGCCAAAATTCAATCAATACATAATGTTTAAAATTTCTTATATTTATAAACGTCAATATTGAAAAAAAATAATAATTCATAAGTGCATACTATAATCTATTGTTAATGATGTTCAAGAGTAAAATCATTGGGATCACATATTGAATTTCAGCCAAATTAAATTGGAATACTTTGTAATACTGTACTAGTACTTAAAACATGACATTTCTTGAAAAAAATTAACGAATGACATAATAGCCTATGAATTTTAAATGTGAATAATAATTAATTACAGTATCCATTCAAAAAGGATTAACCAAACGAACACTTCCATATATTCAGTTACTATTGATTTTGTGTTAACTTATTTCTATATAAAAAATATTAATGTTAGCATATCCGTTTTGTTGAAAGGATGAATTTACCTTTACCTGCTCGGCTGCTCTGGCTCCCTTTGGCCATGACACCAGTTCATTTTATAAGTTAATTTCAAACACCTGTCAATGTACTTGGAATATGCTAGAATGTTAGGTGGAATAAAATGTCAGTAGATGGACTACACCCTCACCCAAGTAGGGTATCAAATTAAAGTTATTCTTATGATTTCTAATACACCGTCAGATTTTTTTTTAACACTGTTTTTATGGTCTCCACTGCCCAAAAACTGAAAATTATGGTGATACAATCAGAGATTAAAAAATGAAGCTGTAGCATAGTTCCCTGGTGAGGCCGTAGACAGAGCTTCCTCATAAAAACGCAGCCTGATTTTCATAAATGGGACTGCAGCAAAATGTCTTGGCGAAGATTTAGGCCGAGCTTCTCCAGCAGGCTAAGTTCATTGAAGGGGCTGGAGGCAAAGTTCCCATGTAGGGCTTTAGGACATTAAGGCTACCTTTACTCACAAGGGTAGCGAGTGACGAGGTTGGTACACAAATTGTGTAGGGGTTTCCTCTCACAACTATAGGGAACTATATATAACTGAAAACTTAATTAATAATTAATGTACTTATAAAAGATAAATGTTTGAACAGCTGATATTTTTATGAACATTGATATTACAAATTGATATATTTCATAATTAATTAGATATAATCATCTATATTCAATATTAAATATGTTGCAGTCTTAACAAACTGCAGTCCAAAGCAATAATATTCTCTACAATTAATTGATCAACTTTAATTTTTTCTGTATTTGCATAGTAATGTTAACCCTCTGCAGTGAGCCATCAACAGCGGACATCGATGTATTTCAAGAACACACTCATCTCGACATGGTTGTTTCACTTTTTAGTGCTGTGTATTGAGTTCATTTTAGTTCTGTACTTATTTTACTGCAGTCTCACATTGCACCCAGTACTGTCATTATTAAAACTGAGGTCGAGGCCAGAGGTTTTTAATTATTTTTAGTACTGGAGGTAAACTGTCTCTGAATTTAGTTTGGTCCTGATTAAAACTCTTTGAGGTCTATAGATAGAATCATGTGCCTTTTATACTTTTACGGTATGTACTGATGGCCCATCGGTTGGCACAGATAAGAGCCACTATAGATTAATTATTTATATACTGTCAGAATGTTATATCAAAGTGTTTAAGCTTATAAAATGACAGTTTAATGGTTGTTAGAAACACACGAATCATTTAATGATTTGGTTGTGTTTGAGCAGCTAAGTCAATTTGGAAATTATGAATCAAATCATTTGTACAACTAAAAAGTATGTTTATGTCTAGGAATGTATCAAACCCATTAAAGTGGATAAAAAAGTAGCAGCTGGAACTGGTGCGAAAATCAAGATCACAGATGATGGAGCTTACATGCAAGTTAAAGAAGTAAGGTTCTTCTTAGTATGTATTAACGTGAATTAGTACATTACGTTTATTAAAGCATAACAAACAATCATACAATCAATCATTTATTCGTCACATGAATATTAGAAAGTTTGGAGCAAAGCTCCTGTAATGTACCCTTTAATATGTCAATTTTAAAAGAAATGCAAAAATACTATTACATATTCTATGCTTTTAAATATACCTAACAAAACTCAATTTTATATTGTGTGTTTTTATCAATGCTGCTGTTAGGTAAGAATGAAAGCATGAACAAATTTCTAACATTAGACTGTATAACTTTATTCCTATGTAATAAAGACCCTTTTCAATTGATGGACGTTTATGTGGTAGGAATTTATAATTATATCTATTTCTTGTACTGTTCCAATGGTTTATTATGGATTCTAAAAATAAAAGTGAATTCATTTTTGCAAATTTTAAGATTCCCAAAACATAGAAACAGGAATTGTCAGAAAATTTTTATATTTTTACACATTTATCTATAGGCTTCTCAATTTTTAAATGTATATAATTGCAAAACAAAAACTTAATTTATCTTTTAATTTCTAAAACCCCGAAAACAATGTTGTATCTAAGTAGAGAAATAAAGCAACTATGATAGACTGTAAAAGTTGTGTTGGTATCGTTTAAATCACCCACTGTTTTAATTGCAAGCATTGATTTACTTAGTTTACTATGAAGCATATCAGTAAGTGCTTGCCAGTTTAAACTTCCATTCCCAAAAATATAGCTGTTTCAGAAAAATGACAAAGTTCTGCTGCAGGTATAAATAGATTTGATAGTTCCTGTAATTTTGCTATGAATCGTATGAAAATTGATTATATGAAGGTGTCTGAATTTTTTTTCTGTTGTTAATTACCTACATTGTCTTAGTAATAATAATTATCATTATTTTGTATTATTTCCAAATGTGTAGGATGGTTACAGCCAGCGACTGCAGAGAGTAGACATTTCACTCAGCGATTGTTTGGCCTGCAGTGGCTGCATCACTTCAGCCGAAAGTGTCCTGATTACGCAGCAGTCTCAGGATGAGATGCTTCGAGTCTTTAATGAAAACAAGATGTTGAAACAGGTTATTAATTATATAGTTACAATAGACAAATTATTTAAAACCATAAATACCATCGTTTTCAAGGTTTTGCCAAATGGGAAACTGAATATACTGCCAATTTAAATTAAATTTGTGTAGAAATATGATAATCTGTTATACATCTTGGAAGGAGATGTTGGGTTGTAATTAGGTATGATTGTCTATAATGTAGATAAAATACATTTTTACTTGCACATGTGGCATAGTGCTGTAAACCAGCTATTGGGGGCAAAGTGTTGTGTGGATTGTAGGTGATATATGCTCAGTCTTCTTTATATTGAGACAACAGTCGCTCAATCAGAATGGACCTGCATAAAATGTCTGGAGTGTCTATGTTGGGTGCTGGCCATTTTTGAAACTTAGAACTTTTGAAGAGAGAACTGAGTATCAGATTTGTCAGTTTAACGAAAACCAGACCAATACTATTTGGTACAGATTCAAAATAAACCTGTGGATCCCTTAGTTTCTCTTGCTGTCGGGCTAATAATAATAAAAGTGGCCTTATCTGATCGTAAATCAAACTCAGTAGCCAGACTGTTGCTTTAGATATGAGATTCTGACACAGTTTGTACGTATTTTAAGGTGAATATGAATGATTAGATGAGCGTTGATTAACTGTGTAGTCTGGTTAATAACTGAGTTCAACTATTGCTCAAAAAGGGCCATTTATTAATAGCCCAATAGTCAGAGGAAACTAAGGGGCCTATAGCTTAGCTTTTTGTGGAATCCAAATCAGGTAGTATTGGTTTGATTGTCAGCTAATTGACAATCCTGACACTCAATCCTCCCCTACACAACATTCAGACACTGACTACCACCCAACATGGACACCCCAAACTTCTCTAGAAGTGCCCACACTGATAGCAGCCATTGAGTGGAGACTATGTTAGTATTAAGAGGACAGAGCATAGAACCTATCGCTTACAATCTCCACAACACTTTGTCCTCCAAGTAGCTGGGTTACAGCACTGTGCCACTAGTGCCTTAAAATATGTTGCATGGCCTCCATCTATCCATTGGATGGACAACGCTAGACACGTGCCAAGGCACACTACCAGCCAAATATCACCAGATTTATGAGAAATCTTTATCAGATTGAAACTATGAGAACAAAAGTGGTTTGTATGCATACGCAACGCTAGCTATGATGACTTTTAGGTAATCTGTGTAGTGTAGGCCATACTCATATAATTCAATTGCAGGTGCAACCCATGCGTGAATTAATGGTGAATAAATAAAAAATAAATATCCCATTGTAACAAGGGTAAATATTTTCATGGTATTAACATCTAAATCGCATAGTTATTGAAAGGATGAATTCCTTCTTAAGGACTCCTCAGTGGAGATTGTAAAATAAAATATATGCACAGCAGCTATAACAGGGATTATACAATTATTTTAGTTGTATTTGAAATTTCAGTAAACCTTAAGTAAAGACTCTGTATTATGTTGTAATCCTGCAGAATGACAGTGCTGATGCTAAACTGATCGTAGTCTCTGTCTCTATTCAACCAGTCTTGTCACTTGCAGCTTCCTACTCGCTCAGCCCAGAAAAAGCTTTCCAAAAACTGTCAGGTATCAATAATAATATCAGATTTTATAATTGTAATGATCTTCACTGTATAAAACTTAAATTTTTAAATAAGAATTTAATATTTTATGTACATTTTCAGTTTTAATAAACTAATAAAACTTTTCTTGATAGCTAGGCTAATAAACCTGATCAGATAGTTACTTTAAAAGTTTACACCTATTAGGTACTCTCCAGATGGAAGAAGAAAAGCTAGATATTTATCTGCTTCTTCACCTTATAGCAAGAAAAATTCCTCCCTTCACTCCAGATAAAATTGTGTACTGAGCGACAAAACTATCACCCTTGTGGATCTACGCTCATTCTTAACCATTTTATGAAAAAAATAATGTTTTAAAGGAGTTTAATAGGCACATGATATCAGGATTTGGATGAACGTTATCAGAACTTGTAGTAGTCATGACATCAGGGTTTGGATGAACGTTATCAGAACTTGTAGTAGTCATGATATCAGGGTTTGGATGAACATTATCAGAACTTTTAGTAGTCATGATATCATTGTTTGGATGAACGTTATCAGAACTTGTAGTAGTCATGATATCAGGGTTTGGATGAACGTTATCAGAACTTGTCGTACTCATGATATCAGGGTTTGGATGAACATTATCAGAACTTTTAGTAGTCATGATATCATGGTTTGGATGAACGTTATCAGAACTTGTAGTAGTCATGATATCAGGGTTTGGATGAACGTTATCAGAACTTGTCGTACTCATGATATCAGGGTTTGGATGAACATTATCAGAACTTGTAGTAGTCATGATATCAGGGTTTGGATGAACATTATCAGAACTTGTAGTACTCATGATATCAGGGTTTGGATGAATGTTATCAGAACTAATAGTAGTCATGATATCAGGGTTTGGATGAACGTTATCAGAACTTGTCGTACTCATGATATCAGGGTTTGGATGAACATTATCAGAGCTTGTAGTAGTCATGATATCAGGGTTTGGATGAACGTTATCAGAACTTGTAGTACTCATGATATCAGGGTTTGGATGAACGTTATCAGAACTTGTCGTACTCATGATATCAGGGTTTGGATGAACGTTATCAGAACTTGTAGTAGTCATGATATCAGGGTTTGGATGAACATTATCAGAACTTGTAGTAGTCATGATATCAGGGTTTGGATGAACGTTATCAGAACTTGTAGTAGTCATGATATCAGGGTTTGGATGAACGTTATCAGAACTTGTAGTAGTCATGATATCAGGGTTTGGAAGAACATTATCAGAACTTGTAGTAGTCATGATATCAGGGTTTGGATGAACGTTATCAGAACTTGTCGTACTCATGATATCAGGGTTCGGATGAACGTTATCAGAACTTGTAGTACTCATGATATCAGGGTTTGGATGAACATTATCAGAACTTGTAGTAGTCATGATATCAGGGTTTGGATGAACATTATCAGAACTTGTAGTAGTCATGATATCAGGGTTTGGATGAACATTATCAGAACTTTTAGTAGTCATGATATCAGGGTTTGGATGAACATTATCAGAACTTGTCGTACTCATGATATATGGGTTTGGATGAACGTTATCAGAACTTGTAGTAGTCATGATATCAGGGTTTGGATGAACGTTATCAGAACTTGTAGTAGTCATGATATCAGGGTTTGGATGAACGTTAACAGAACTTGTCGTACTCATGATATCAGGGTTTGGATGAACATTATCAGAACTTTTAGTAGTCATGATATCATGGTTTGGATGAACGTTATCAGAACTTGTAGTAGTCATGATATCAGGGTTTGGATGAACGTTATCAGAACTTGTCGTACTCATGATATCAGGGTTTGGATGAACATTATCAGAACTTGTAGTAGTCATGATATCAGGGTTTGGATGAACATTATCAGAACTTGTAGTACTCATGATATCAGGGTTTGGATGAATGTTATCAGAACTAATAGTAGTCATGATATCAGGGTTTGGATGAACGTTATCAGAACTTGTCGTACTCATGATATCAGGGTTTGGATGAACATTATCAGAGCTTGTAGTAGTCATGATATCAGGGTTTGGATGAACGTTATCAGAACTTGTAGTACTCATGATATCAGGGTTTGGATGAACGTTATCAGAACTTGTCGTACTCATGATATCAGGGTTTGGATGAACGTTATCAGAACTTGTAGTAGTCATGATATCAGGGTTTGGATGACCATTATCAGAACTTGTAGTAGTCATGATATCAGGGTTTGGATGAACGTTATCAGAACTTGTAGTAGTCATGATATCAGGGTTTGGATGAACGTTATCAGAACTTGTAGTAGTCATGATATCAGGGTTTGGAAGAACATTATCAGAACTAGTAGTAGTCATGATATCAGGGTTTGGATGAACGTTATCAGAACTTGTCGTACTCATGATATCAGGGTTCGGATGAACGTTATCAGAACTTGTAGTACTCATGATATCAGGGTTTGGATGAACATTATCAGAACTTGTAGTAGTCATGATATCAGGGTTTGGATGAACATTATCAGAACTTGTAGTAGTCATGATATCAGGGTTTGGATGAACATTATCAGAACTTTTAGTAGTCATGATATCAGGGTTTGGATGAACATTATCAGAACTTGTAGTAGTCATGATATCAGGGTTCGGATGAACGTTATCAGAACTTGTAGTACTCATGATATCAGGGTTTGGATGAACATTATCAGAACTTGTAGTAGTCATGATATCAGGGTTTGGATGAACATTATCAGAACTTGTAGTAGTCATGATATCAGGGTTTGGATGAACATTATCAGAACTTTTAGTAGTCATGATATCAGGGTTTGGATGAACATTATCAGAACTTGTCGTACTCATGATATATGGGTTTGGATGAACGTTATCAGAACTTGTAGTAGTCATGATATCAGGGTTTGGATGAACGTTATCAGAACTTGTAGTAGTCATGATATCAGGGTTTGGATGAACGTTAACAGAACTTGTAGTAGTCATGATATCAGAGTTTGGATGAACGTTAACAGAACTTGTCGTACTCATGATATATGGGTTTGGATGAACGTTATCAGAACTTGTAGTAGTCATGATATCAGGGTTTGGATGAACGTTATCAGAACTTGTAGTAGTCATGATATCAGGGTTTGGATGAACGTTATCAGAACTTGTAGTAGTCATGATATCAGGGTTTGAATGAACATTATCAGAACTTGTAGTAGTCATGATATCAGGGTTTGGATGAACATTATCAGAACTTGTAGTAGTCATGATATCAGGGTTTGGATGAACATTATCAGAACTTGTAGTAGTCATGATATCAGGGTTTGGATGAACGTTATCAGAACTTGTAGTAGTCATGATATCAGGGTTTGAATGAACATTATCAGAACTTGTAGTAGTCATGATATCAGGGTTTGGATGAACGTTATCACAACTTGTAGTAGTCATGATATCAGGGTTTGGATGAACGTTATCAGAACTTGTAGTAGTCTTGATATCAGGGTTTGGATGAACGTTATCAGAACTTGTAGTAGTCATGATATCAGGGTTTGGATGAACGTTATCAGAACTTGTAGTAGTCACGATATCAGGGTTTGGATGAACGTTATCAGAACTTGTCGTACTCATGATATCAGGGATTGGATGAACATTATCAGAACTTGTAGTAGTCATGATATCATGGTTTGGATGAACGTTATCAGAACTTGTAGTAGTCATGATATCATGGTTTGGATGAACGTTATCAGAACTTGTAGTAGTCATGATATCAGGGTTTGGATGAACGTTATCAGAACTTGTAGTAGTCATGATATCAGGGTTTGGATGAACATTATGAGAACTTGTAGTAGTCATGATATCAGGGTTTGGATGAACGTTATCAGAACTTGTAGTAGTCATGATATCAGGGCTTGAATGAACATTATCAGAACTTGTAGTAGTCATGATATCATGGTTTGGATGAACGTTATCAGAACTTGTAGTAGTCATGATATCAGGGTTTGGATGAACATTATCAGAACTTGTAGTAGTCATGATATCATGGTTTGGATGAACATTATCAGAACTTGTAGTAGTCATGATATCATGGTTTGGATGAACGTTATCAGAACTTGTAGTAGTCATGATATCATGGTTTGGATGAACGTTATCAGAACTTGTAGTAGTCATGATATCAGGGTTTAGATGAACGTTATCAGAACTTGTAGTAGTCATGATATCATGGTTTGGATGAACGTTATCAGAACTTGTAGTAGTCATGATATCAGGGTTTAGATGAACGTTATCAGAACTTGTAGTAGTCATGATATCATGGTTTGGATGAACATTATCAGAACTTGTAGTAGTCATGATATCATGGTTTGGATGAACATTATCAGAACTTGTAGTAGTCATTATATCAGGGTTTAGATGAACGTTATCAGAACTTGTCGTACTCATGATATCATGGTTTGGATGAACGTTATCAGAACTTGTAGTAGTCATGATATCAGGGTTTAGATGAACGTTATCAGAACTTGTTGTAGTCATGATAGTTTGTTACTATTACCTTTACCTTTTTGTTTATTATTATTACCTTTATTACTGATTAAAGTCGGTGTCATTGAAATATTACTATGTGACAATCATCATACTTAATTGCCAAAGAAGTTACGAGACAAACAAAAATTGAAACACACTGATCACACAATTTATTTGGTACTCTTCTACCTTTTTTATATATAGACATGTTTTCTTCTTGCTTACACGTGTTCTCTTCTTGATTGTTTAAATTATGATTGTTAGCAAAAGTTTATGATGAATACATCTTTAGTTACGTTCATTTAAATATTATTAGCAAAAAAACAAAGGCAAATATCCCGGGATTTGGGGCACCTAGTCTCACAGACCTATATAAAAAAAAAAGATTTTGATATAATAGTTTTTTATATTTATTGAACGCTGAGAATTTCAATTTTTTTTAAATGGTACTTTTTAGTCAGTAGTTCCTGGTAAAGAGCTGTAAGAAACTCTAACATAAAACTATATAAAGTAGAATCTCGGTTATGCGAGCCCCGATTAACCGAGCCTCCGGGTTAACCGAGCTAGTAATTAGACAATGAAAAATAAACATAAAGCTATTAATAAAAGGAAAACTATAGCACGACACGTCATATAATCGTTTGACAAGTAATCAGTGTCTATTGGCTGTTGGTGCTAGGTTAAGGCGCTGCAGGCCCGTCACGGTACGTATTTATGATATTGTACCCTACAATAGGAATAATTTTCCCACCCAAATGCATTCACTCATGAGTCATGACATATCACTACCTGACACCATTGGCTTAGTAGACTGCTCTTGCACTAAATATGGTTGTTTACGATAATTTTGTTACGTTAAAATGGTTCCCTGCACTATTAAGAGAGTAATGCAGATTGTGTTAAACGACAGCATAAATAAAATAATTTTGTTTGATAATCGGACTGAACAGCACCTTGCACTTAAAACCAAGACGCGAATACTACCACGGACCATTGATAGATGAAATAAATACAAAAGGTTTTGTTGTTAACAAATGTAACGTTAGAAGAAATTGCTCATCCACAATACTACCTATGGACATTACATTAGTTATTACTATTAAATTCTATTATTGTAGTTTTTTACCGATTGTTGTAGAGTTTTAAAATGGATTACTTATTCCCAACTTCTTGTCATCCTGTGGTAATATAACTTTTAAAGCACATACCGTAACCTGGTGTTCCTACTTTTTTTTACAGGACTGTAACTACATTTACACTATTTTTTGTTTTTTTCTTGTAATAAACTAGTTTTGTACTTTTTTCATGGCTTCTTTATTATTTTTACCATAACCTCCTTACTATCCGAGATTTTACGTATCCGAGGTGGTCCCGGTTCCGATTACCTTGGATAACTGAGAGGCTACTGTAATCTTGAAATTTATAAACAAGTTTATTAAACATTAGTTAAATATTAGTAATGATATGAAAAATTTTATAAAAATAAAATCAGATAAGTCATATTCCTATTTAAGGGTTACTCAGTCAAATAATTTTTTTTAAAATTTTATTTATATATGAGACGCTGACACAACGATGTTGGTATTTTAAGGCGAATATGAATGGTTAGATGAGTGTAGGATGAGTGTGGATGAGTGTAGTCTTGTTACTATCTGAGTTCGACTGTTCCTCAGAAAGGGCAATTTATTAATAGCCCAACAGCCAGGGCTTTTTTCCAATTCAATTCAAATATTCTTCATTCGAAGTTTGCATAGTATACCAAGAATAGTGTCATATGATAATATAAATTTTACCTTAAAAACTATTAAACCTTATTAAACTATATTATTAGACTATTAAACCTTAGAACTAGAATATGTTCTTCTAAAGGTCTACAATTGCAATCCAAAGATATTTACAATTGCAATCCATAAGGACATTTGTAAATTAGAAAAACATAAATTCATAAGACTCAAACTTACATAAAATACATATTTACAATTGTAATCCATAAGGACATTTGTTAATTAGATATTTCTTTAATTAAGACTTAAAATTATTACCATTTAACATCTTTATTTCTTGGGGAAGTGCATTGAAAAAAATTGCTCCCTTAACAAAAGGACTATTTTCAGTAGTTTTGAAATTTCTATTTACCCTATGAAAGTTATATTTGTGCCTTGTATTGTATATAAGACTGTTGTGTCAAATACAACTGATATATGAAAAAATATCAATTAATTTATCATAACTTTGGGAAGCAAGTTACAAGCATTGCACTTAATATTGGAATATTAAGCTTAGATTAAATAAATAAATTTAAGAGAGTACTCACAACTAGATTTAGTTTTGCTGTCCTTTTTGCATGAATATTACCATCTTTTTGTTCCAGCTGGGAGTGAGTAAACTTTTTCACTTCAAATAGAAGTCCAACAGCTGTCTAACCAGGTCTCAATCTTGTTCACTTGCCCCATTTTAAACAAACCACAGATAAAAACTGGTTGAAACATTAGATTAGGGTTTATAACAATTATTATAACATAGAAACAATACACAGTTCAAATATCTAAACCGATTTGAAAACAATCATGTTAATGCAGTTACATGAGTAGGAGCACAAATCTGTAAGACTGGAAATGCTTACTGTTGGCTGTAATGGAAAGAAAAAATATTGGCTGTAGCTACTGAAAAAAAAGTTGACTCATAATAACTTCTAAACAACTAGAAATCAGTAAAATTCTGTTTCATGGCTCTGTCAGACTGGCACCATGGCACTAGGGTTAAAAGAGATTTGACAGAAAAATCATGCTTACCTTTTTTATAAGTTCATTGGCAAAAGAAAGCACAATTTTTTGTGTTTTCTTCTACGTGTCTATTTTGTAATTACTCATATAATAAATCAGAAATAAAATATGTTTCAGAATTTGAGTATGTTTATTTCCCAATAATTGACAATAAACAGTACAAATAAATTCTTGAGAAGTAACTCAAAGTGTATTTTACTATGTGTGTATTGTTATATGTGTGTTACCCTTTAACTGGCAGTTATTTAACCTCTAATTGGTAGTCCATTGTTGGAGGATAAGCAGACTTTAACCCTAGATCGTGAGCATCAGGTGAACCAATGTGTGCTCCCAACTGCTAGGTCCTTTTTTCGGCACTGCGCAAGCTTTTTTGTAAAAATCATAAAAAATACTAATTATGCTCAAAATGTAAATTATCATATCGTTTTTCTTCTCAAAAACTGTACTTTCACATACTACTATCAAAACTGACAAAAAGAATTAATAAATAATTCTGTCATGAAAAGATTGAAAAAAAAATTTAAATTTTGTACGTAAATTATAACTTATAACCCTCCTTAGGGGCATAAGTATTTTTGTAAATAATTCCAAGAAAGCCAAATTGTTTATTATTTAGTACACTATAATAATATGTTATTACATTTTAATAACATATAACTAATAGGCTTTTTTTTGGAAGTGTTTGTTTACATTAAACGCAAGAATAAAAAAAATTCTAAAAATTACAATTAAATAGATAAGAAAAATTTGTTTAGGAAAAATAGTCATATTGTACCCATACAACATTTTTATATTTTTAGTGTATTGGAAAAAAATAATGCCGCGTAAACGAAAAATTTTAGTGAAAAATTACGTAACAATCTAAAAATAAGGGGTATGTATAATGTTTATAATTTTTGCTACATTTACTATATTAGTACAATCTATTAGATACAAAAAAATGTAAAATATATGAAAATATTCCAAAAAGTATAAAACTTATAGCACCATAAGTCAGCGTGCGCACATTGTGTAAACGACAGTAGAAAAATAGTACATATTGTAAACATTATAAAAAATATAAAATAGTTTTTTAGGAATTTTCAGAACAAAAACACTTGATGGAACACATATTTCTGAATAGAAATATAAAGATTTTATTACAGTAGTGCCATAAATAAGTTTCATAATGTTTTGTCTCCGGACCACTGTCTAATTATATTAGAGGTTTATATTACCTTAAATTCCGTCAACTGGCCCAAGACGTCGTCAGATGGCGACCGGTTTCGACTACTTCATATAATCATTGTCAATCCGAAAATACACAAAATCTTCACTCTTGTGAGGTCATCATAAGTCTTGAAAAAGAAATTTCCTTTATTATCAATCTGTATAAAAATATAACCTTTTATACAGATTATAAAAAATAATCTGTTATATTTTAATACAAATTTATGTAAAGGAAATTTCCTTTTCAAGACTTATGATGACCTCACAAGAGTGAAGATTTTATGTATTTTCAGCTTGATAATGATTACACGAAGTAGTCGAAACTGGTCGCCATCTGACAATGTCTTGGGCCACTTGACGGAATTTAAGGTAATATAAACCATAAACAAGGTTTTCACGCTATATAATAACATACTACGTCATATTATTTTTGCATAAATAAAATAAACAATCTATTTAGATTGCATAAATATAATACATACTATTTTTTTATTGTTCTAAGATTATTATAAGTTTATTCGTCTAAATAGTAATTTATAACACTTACAGCGAATAAAACACACCAAGAAAATCTGACGCCCAATAAGTAAAAATTGCTTGTTCAACTGTGGCGTTGGTGGACTGTGCTTCTTCCAGTAAAGTGAAAATTTGTTTCGTGACCATTGTCAACCTAATTCATAAAATTCGCTCGAAGCAGCACTGATCAACTCAACAACTCTCTGTCTATCTTTTTTTAGTTTATATCTCAATAAATAAATTATTAGCTAAACTTTTATCAACACCATAAATTATGCCGTACCTCGCTTTTGGTAAATCGTGTAAACAAGGGTATACGAAAACATGTTTTGTAAAATACCAAATGCAGCTAAGAGAATGAATTTGTTTTGCTGGATAGAGTATTAAATTTTCTACAGACTGACATTTTGTACGCCTTATTCTGTCTTCTGGTTATTCTTCAGTCATATGTCAAACATCGGCAATTTTACTGCCTCCAGACCGCCGCCGGTAGGATATTGAGTGGGAGTTTCGAGTTGCATGTTCTAATTTTATTTCCTTTAATTCCTTCCTTCCTTCCTTAATTAAATTAATTCCTAATTTTAATTCTAAGTTTATAAATTGGCATAAAAAATTATTAAAAATCTGATATGCATAGAACAGAACATACAAAAAATTCTGCGTTGATTGGTACCAACTTTTTAATGATTGCTTGATAATAAACATTTGTTTTATTGATTTTAATGCAACAACATAAATTGTGCCGTTCCTCGCTCTTAGAAGGAGTTTTGCGAACAGCATAAATTATGTTGTTCCTCACGATCTAGAGTTTAAAAAATGTATAAGATATATCTATCAATTTTAAACCCACTTATGTTTGGTATCATTGTAACCACAAAGAAGTAGGCTTTCACATAATATATGAAAAAAATTACTTCTAAAAAGTTAAAATGGGTGAGGGTATGCTGTATAAGCAATATTGTAATAATAAAATAAAAAAATTGAAGATAGTCAAAATATCCTAAATATAGTTTTAGGAAATATACACATAATTTATGGTATTATGTATACATTAAAATACATTACCACAAACACTGCATATTAAAAAAAATTACTACTAGAAATGTGTAAAAACTATAGAATTCTAAAATTTAGCAAAAACCATGCTTTGGAAAATAAATAATTATGTATGTTAACTGTTTTAACTATTTATAAACGTAATAAATATTTGTAAATGGCCTTATAAAAACATTGATATTTGATTATAAATATCGTTACACTATATACGATTCATTTACTGCCATACTTATTACAACATATTAACACTAAATAACACATATTTTAATAATATACACAAATATTTTACCATAAAACACTCAACAACAAAAACTGTTCACAAACAATAGAACTGATTGGACAGTTAATCTGTGTGTGCAGTAATGTTGCTACTAACCTTACTAATAGCAAATATTACATAAATAAACATCAGCTGATAGTAATAATAGATATTTAATATTTCTTCAAGACAACTGTTTTAGTAGGCTAATGTTTACATAAAAGAGCCACCTCTTCACTCCTCACCTATGTCCAGCTGTTCACGAGTCATGCACTGAGACTAATAATTTTTCAGTCAGTACTAGCGTAGTGATGACCTTAATATGTTGTAGCTTTACCTTTTCTTATTCCCTCATCTGTGGCTCCTCAAACAATTATTTCACATATCAATGTAAACAGCAACTCATTTAGTGTATAGTGGTATTCGAATCATGGAGGTGTTGTGGAACCGAGTAATAAAAAAACTGTTCTTTACGGCTGCTGCGTACAGTGTGTAAAACTGCACTGTGCTAGGTAGATGGTTAAATTGAAGCTAACGTAATGTTATTTGTTATGTTCATGTAAAACATCAATTTAAAACAACGATAATCAAGGTGGTCATTTGCCTTCCGGCTCCTCCAATAAGGAGAACTGTGATAATACCAAGAACTGAGCTCTGGAATTCTGCCCCTAATATATCTATAGAACCGCACTTGCTGTTGTCAGACATCTGAAATAGAGTTCATAAACATCGCTCTATCTCTGAAAAACTGGATAGAATAACAGTTGAACAATTTTTTTTTTTTATTCCAAAATGAGAAAAATTAGATACATCGCTCAAAAACATATTAAGAAATTCAAATACAAGCAAAGGAACAGAAATTTCGAATTGTTTTCTTATTTTAAAATGTCAATTTTTTATATAAAATGTATTCTTTAGAGTTAAAGAGACCTGCTTTTGCTAAATATATAATTATTGTTTGAAACAAATATTTTTACTTATAAAATCTTACTTTATATTATATTATTATTTAAGTTTAAATGTTATTAAATATAAAATTTAACAAGATGTTTGTTAAAACTAACTGGTTAAATTATAAATTTCAAAACTATTAACATATGACAAACACAGAAAAATTCATTTAGGAATTGATAAAGAAATATTAATATACTAAACCAGATCATGTACATGGCATTATCTACTTTGTTTATATAAAAAAATCCTGGCAGTAAAGATTCTGAGGAAACTAGCCAACACGTTCATATAACCAATAGCCAGCAAAGGATCAATGTGTCTGAAAATGTGCATTTCTTTTTCTTTTCGTTCTCTATTCTTAAGACTCTGATCATCAAGGTTATCATCAACCCTAAAATGGATAACGAATCAGTGTAGATGAGTGAAAATAGTCATTGTTCCAAACAATACAAACTAAGGTCAACAATTATATCCAAATGAAAATTGAACTGTTGTGGTTATCAGCTGATCCCTTTCAAAATTTGTTTTCAAACTGTTTGGAATCAAACTGAGAACCTTTAGCTATGAAGCTGGGCTTTAACCAACTATGCTACCGATCAATTTTAAATGTTATGAATAAATTATTATATTATAAATTAATATATTATGAATAAATTAATTTTAAACTGTTTTAATTAACATATTAATTACTAACTAGGTTATCTTAAACGACTTGGTGCTGATGTGGTGCTGGACATGACAGTGGCTGATGATTTATCACTTCTTGAGGCCCAAGCTGAGTTTGTAGAACGGTTTAGAGCAAGAGAGGCTGGTAACAAGCAAATCCTTCCTATGTTGGCCTCTTCATGCCCAGGTCAGAAAATATAATCATTGATGTATATTAAATAATTATTAGAATATTAGTAAAATAGTTAGAACTATAAGATGTATTGTACACAACTATCCAATAAAGATAAATGTCACTATAAATTACCTTTGGCAACACTTACTTGATGGCAACAATATGTTATAACCTACTGGTTCGATTTTTATTTATATTATTTATCTTAAATAAATAATTTTTCATGTAACTCATTTTAATTTATAGATCTCCTGTTTTATATTAATCTGTGGTTTTGTGTGTACTAACGTTTTTTAGTAGTTACAAATTAAATAGATAAAAATGTCTTATCATCTGAAGGGTGTTTTTCATGCAGGCACCAAGTTGAGTGTCCAAGAAATATAGTTCTAGATTTGATTGCAAGTGTTGCTAGGAGTAGCAAAGAGGTTACCTCACTAAAACACACACACTTGTTACCCATCCCTCTCTCTCTCTCTCTCTCTCCCTGCCTGCCCCACTGCACAAATTGTAAATAACCACATTTATAGTAAACTCTAGCTATGCAGTTTTTATATATTATTTTTCAGCCAAAGATAGTTTTACAAAGTTCAATTTTACTATCATTAGTTATATGAAAATGACTGATGATAGTTTTATCATCTGACTTCTTTCTGTATCACAAATGATACTAAAAAGTACGATATCACAAAGTATATGTGTCTAAAAGTTATTTTAAAATAACAGATGCTATAAAACTAACAACAACAACAGAAATTCCGTTTCTAATGGCTATGTTGAATATAATCAACACACAATGATGAAATAGAACTGAAATGTGCATTATCAGCCTATAGTTTATGGGAACTGGCCATTGAATCAAAAGCTGTCATTTAAAGATTAAGTTTTCACATGATTATTTTTGAACATATAAAAATCAATAATTAAGCTTGAGTCAAAATGCTAACCCTTAAAGCGCCATTTATGCAATGCCCATTTCCCATTAAGTGCTCATATATTGTAAAAAAATTTAAATTATATTTTTTAGTTGCTCATTTTTGTCTTGCTTTGTACAGGAAAATAAAAGATATGATAACATTTTGAAACGTTTATTATATATGAATATATACATAAGCAAACCTTTCTACTTGAAAGTAAGCCTCAGGAAAAATATTATTACTATTAATAAAAAATGTATAATTGAGTAAATTTACATGTACATAAACTGATAAAGACATTAAGTGCCTGCACATAACACATATAATAAAAAATAAGTAAACACATACAGCAATTGAATACGACATATTTAGTACACCTTGCACAAAATGGTCAAAAGCAGAATCCTCCGGGTTATTTATATTGACACTTAAAACTAATAAATAATTAACATATATTAAACTAAAGTAATGATAAAAACAACTAAACACGCAGTTTCAATGAGGTAAGGCGGTAGGAAATGAGAACCGCTCGGTTCGACAGTAGCTGCGTCTATATGGGCTTGTGGTGTTGGGCGGCGCAGCGGAAATATATACAGCAAGACAAAAACGAGTCTTGTAGTGACTGACAGGCCAACAAAAGGTCACGTGTCGCACAATGCGTCTCTCATGAGCCACCGCCCATAGCCCAAACGCACTGACGGATTTAATTAGAAACATTATTTTGAAAATATTATTTTTGTAACTATTACGTGTATATGCGCTTACGGCATAATAAGGGTTAATGATAAGGTTGAAAACTGTAAGTTATTTGCTTTATTTTAGTCAATTCATGAGTTTAACCCTATCTTAATTATATTCAAATATTGCTATTGATCCAGCAACGCTTTTGTCTTATTTATGTTATTTTCTAGTAAAATTTTATCAGTTTTTTATTATCTGATAGAATTAAGATTATCTCATCATAATTTAAATCCACATATTATCATTGGAATAAGAATGCACACTTCCAATACTTAATTAAGGTAAAGTGTAGTACCATTACAGGTTCAGTATCCTGTGAATGGATTATAAATTTTTTCAAAGTATAATTTGAAAGTAAAGTATAATTCTACTTTATAAAGTAAATTATAATTTCTCAGAAGAAGATGAAGAAGAATAACATTTATTTTATTAAAATACTCTTCAGTTCATAAATATGTTGTTACAGGCTGGGTATGCTATGCTGAGAAGACTCATGGAACGTTTGTCCTCCCCTACATTAGCACGACAAGGTCGCCCCAACAGGTGATGGGAGCCTTGGTCAAGGACCACCTAGCAAAGGACCGTTCTGTATATCATGTGACAGTAATGCCATGTTATGACAAGAAATTGGAGGCATCGCGTGAAGACTTCCTTGGTCCAGACCAGACACGTGATGTTGATTGTGTCATCACAGCTGGTAAGGTTAATGCTACTATTACTAAAATTAAATGTTATAGACTTTTTCAAATACAGGCAGCTATAACATTTGGAATGTTAATCATCAGTCTACTTATTACAATAATTAATTTTCTCAAATGTTTTATCATGAATTTAATGATTTTTTGCAGTAGCAGCCCTGTATTTACTTTATGCCTTTATCTGTAGTTTGCTTATTTCATTTTTTTCTATTTATAAACTACAGTAATAACTATGTCTAATACTTATTCTTATTTATGAATATTCAGTTTTATATATAGGATATGCACAAACAGCTTCTTTTATACTGAAGATGATAAAGCTTTCTTTTATTAAAAAAATTGTAGGAAGAGATTAATTAATTGTGATATGAACTATATCTACAGCACTTGGTTTATAAAGAATATTATGATTCCACATCGGCTGGCCCATACATACGGTCGAGTGCACTATGTTGTACAACAAGTCCTGCATTATACCGACCCAACATGAGTGCTGTATTAACAAAATGTCTCAACTTCATTTATAATAGTGCATATTACAATATCAAAGCTAAATTTATAAATAAGACTTTTTACCTATGTATTGATTGTATATTCATGGTGAGTTCCAGTTAACACCATTAACTTAACTATCTTATAGAAACCTGTTCATAGGTAGGCTAGAACAACATTTTCTTAAATAACAAATATCATAACCTACATGCTGGTTACGTTTCATCGATGACATCTTCATGATCTGGACAGACTCTGAAGCCAATCTAGAGAATTTCTTACAGAGCCTACAACACTTTTCCACTCTCAATTCTACAAATTGATATTTATATCAAACCAACTAATCAACTTCAATGATGACTGCCACTCCAAGTAAATTACCAGCGCTCTGACTAGCATCCCGGTTGGAGACGATATATATATATATATATATATACAAGCCATTTACCACTCAGCACTATTTCTCCGAAACTATACATGCAATTGACTTGAAATTTTGTACATAGGTTTACCTTGGCCCCTTGAGGCTCACTAAAAAAGGATTTTCCTCTCCGACCTCAGGAATCCATCTCACTGGCCTCCAAAATTCACATGGTAATCTTATAGAGCTATATTAGTTGATTCATTTATTTGATTGACATCTGTTAAATAAAAACAAATTGAATAAACGATTAAAATCAAAAATAATTAAGCACAGTAGCAAATTAATCATAACATCAGCTGTTCTAAATTGGATACAGTGTAAACTGAAAGCTTGCTGCACATTTAGATTATGTAATCAAACTCAATATTACGACAGGCGAAACGGGCAGATACAGCTAGTATATTTTATAATTTGTGCTATAACCTTCATGCACAACTCTTCTTTAACCCTGGGAGAAGCACACATTGTCATGTTCATAAAATGCTATCATGATGTTTTGTGTTCATATCTTTACCTCACTGAAATATATGTTACATACTAAATATCAGGCAGATGATGTTATCATTCAATTCAGGAAGTTTATTTTCTATATTTATCAATTTTTACCTCATCTAAATATGATATGTTTGCAATAGGAAATAAAATAGAATTGAAAATATAATGTTACAGTCGAACTGGAGCAGATGTTATCTGGTGAAGCGTGTAACTTAGCTACAGAGGAAGATGGGTGTATAGACTGGCCTTGGTCTACAACTCCACAAGAACCCCTCTCAAGTCACATTGGTAGTGGCTCAGGCGGCTGGGCCCATCACATTTTCTTACATGCTGCCGCTGAACTGTTTCCAGACTCACAACCAGATCTTACTTTCCGAGCACTCAGGTATATAAAGTACTGTATATTTATTATATTTTTTGTCAGCATACATTTATAAATCCAAATCTATTACACCATGTTTTAGAAAGGTTTTTAAATATAAATGTTGTCTTTTACTGTCGAGGACTCACGAGTCTGGGAGCGACCAGAACGCAACCCGCCCAACACTAGCCGTAATTTAGCCGAAAACTTTCCCTGGCGCCTGCAACCCTCGCTCCCAGACTCGTGAGTCCTCGACAGTACCTTATATTAATTCTTTACCAATATTTGACTAAATTAAATTAATTTACAAATATTAATACCTGTCAATTTTTAGATTAATTAATATAATAAGAGTTAGTACTTCAGCAAACTATAAGACAAATCCATGAACATAAACACATTACACGTTCAGTGCCTGAAGAAAGTGCCAATGGCAATGCGTTATGTTTCACTTGCTTCCTTATGTCTCATATTATATTAACTCTTGGTCTTGTGTCCTTTAACATAACTACAATACTGTATATCAAATGTTGTAAGACTTATAATTGCTTTCTTGTTAAATAAAGTCATTACAAATATTTTTCTGCACTGTAACAACTTTTTTGTATAGGTATGAACCCACGTTCTATCTCCAATTACAATGTTCCTAATGCCAATACCATCTTTTCTAATGTTCTTCCCATACATATAGCACAGTTCACAATGAATGTCTGTAGGTTTTGTGTTTTTTACAATAAGATAATCACTTTTTTGACTAAAAGTACTTTTAAAAAAAAATCAGTTGAGTAACCTTCTTTCCTCTGAAACTGCAGTACTCGTAGAGAACCACCCACAAAAGTTAGACAGTATTCATGCTGCTAATGTGCTCTTCTTTGCACCCAAGGCAGAATCAGGGTTGTTATTTTTGTTTAAATACGAGGAATGGCCTGACTCATTAGACCAATAACCAATCAATTCTTGTGCCAGATGGGGTTTCCTTGTAACAATTTTAACCCTTTGCACTCATATAAAATTACAAGAACTTTCCTTGGACCTTGTTAGGTACAACAGGTGTACCATCGCCATCTTGTTCTAGAATTCGTAGATAATTTGCGTACACATAGTCTTTTACAACGATTGTACCACTACTAATAGCCATGTCCACTTGCTTGGTACAGCAGGTGTACCAGTGTAGTGGTTCATTTGTTTAGACTCTGAAAAATACAAACACCGATATTTCAGCTCAGAAAGTGCTGCTCTCGATTGGGGACAAACAACACTAACAGGGAGAGGAACCATTTAGAGTACCAGAAGTCCAAAGTTGTTTCAGTCTGCATGAAAATGAAAGTGGTCGGTAGTCGAGTGTACAGCCTTTCTTTTATTTTAAGTTATTTAAATTACTTATATGTGCCTTGATGTTAAAATATGGCTACATTAAAGCCAGATTACATTAGGAACAAATATTAGACCAAGAAATAGACGACAGTGATGAAGAGGTGCCAGAAAATAATCCATGTAAATTTGTCTTTTAATTCATTTTGAAACGTTTGCTTAGTATGAATATTATGTTATACAGGTTGTCTCATGAAAGGTTTCTCAAACGCATTGTGGGCGAACCGTTTGTCCAAGAACATTGCTGTAAATATTTCCCCCCAAAACCATATGCGTAGAATCAAATAAAAATATTTTCATTATTGTTAGATGTCAGATTTGAATTTCCAGGGTTCGAATTTTAAAATACTTAAATGCAAACATATAGCATGTGTCATATCATATTAAAAGTATTGACGTCCCGAGTGTTTTGGTGCAGTCAGATTTGATTTTTACTTGTCCATTTAAAATGGCGGCCAAAAGTATATTAAAAATAGAACATTTTTGTTTTTTATTCATTTTGTTTTATTAGCCTCCAGAACTGTTATATTATAGAAATAATATAGGTTAAGTTACCTTTTTTTCCGTCAACAGTTCTTCTTTCATAAATGTGCTATGTACATTTCAAAGCGTAGAGCTTCATCATCAGGCTTTCCAAAAACGTCACATTTACATACTAAACATTAAAAACATTTAAAATATAAACTAAAACACTCAAACATATTAACACAGTACATTTGCCGGCCGGCGATAGACACCAACTGATGACCAATGAGCAGGTAACGAACTCAAACATGTTAACCTACTCCCACCTGTTGACCTTGGACTCTAATTATATTGATTTTCTTCCTTTGTGACTGCAAGTTGTTTATTCGGTTGAACAGTACGTTGGACTTGTATTTTAATTTGTCATTCAAAATATTACTTGGATCAGATTTGAAAGCATTGTAAATATGGAGTTCTTCTATTGTATTCATAAAATATGATTTGTTGCATTTATATAAAACTTCTAAATTGTTTTCTAAACTGTCAATACTATGTTTATTGGAAATTAAATGTTCAGCGACTTTTGATTTCTGACTTGTTGATTGTTTCGGAAGATGTTCAGAGAAACGTTTTTTAAAAGAACGACCTGTTTGGCCAATGTAAAACTTTGGACAATCAGAACAGTTTATCTTATAAATACCTGTATTTTTGTTCATAAGATAAACTGTTCTGATTGTCCAAAGTTTTACATTGGCCAAACAGGTCGTTCTTTTAAAAAACGTTTCTCTGAACATCTTCCGAAACAATCAACAAGTCAGAAATCAAAAGTCGCTGAACATTTAATTTCCAATAAACATAGTATTGACAGTTTAGAAAACAATTTAGAAGTTTTATATAAATGCAACAAATCATATTTTATGAATACAATAGAAGAACTCCATATTTACAATGCTTTCAAATCTGATCCAAGTAATATTTTGAATGACAAATTAAAATACAAGTCCAACGTACTGTTCAACCGAATAAACAACTTGCAGTCACAAAGGAAGAAAATCAATATAATTAGAGTCCAAGGTCAACAGGTGGGAGTAGGTTAACATGTTTGAGTTCGTTACCTGCTCATTGGTCATCAGTTGGTGTCTATCGCCGGCCGGCAAATGTACTGTGTTAATATGTTTGAGTGTTTTAGTTTATATTTTAAATGTTTTTAATGTTTAGTATGTAAATGTGACGTTTTTGGAAAGCCTGATGATGAAGCTCTACGCTTTGAAATGTACATAGCACATTTATGAAAGAAGAACTGTTGACGGAAAAAAAGGTAACAACCTATATTATTTCTTTTTGTTTTTATCGCTAAATGCACAGCTTAATCTTTATATGAAATCCAAAAATAGTTCTGAATGCCTCATAAAATTTTCTTTAAAATGATACTTAATAATTTTACAATATTATATCCATTTTTACAATATTATATCCATTTTGTTATTTCTTATTTTGACTATTTTGAAAATCCTAAAAGTCAAAAATCTTAAATAGGAAGACCAGGCTTGTTGCATACCAAATATAAGAGCGTAAAAACCTGAAAATCTTTTATACACTTAAACAATAGGTATATCATGAATGATAACGAAATTGTGGCTAAAAACTTTAAATTTGTTGGCATTTTGTGTGTTTGGGCATACGTTGCACTCCCACTTATTATTGCAACATAGTATGTGTTTTTATTGCTTGTAACCAAACATATTTTATACAAACATTGCAGTTGTGGTTCTATACTGAAAGTTTCAATTAATTTGTAAAGAATTGTTAAATAATATTTTTTTAAATATCAATGTATTATGTTTTTGTTTTAATTTGCGGTTTCTTTTTAATTGGTTTGTGTTTATTATCTTTTTTTACTTATTTTTCAGCATGTTAATGGTTTTGGGTGAGTGTCTTACTGATTTCAGAGTTGCTGAAAGGCTTTATTCTGAACGATACCCTGACAGAAACTATCAAAGTTGTAAGAGTTTTGAGCACTTAGCCAATAGAGTATGAACAACAGGACAAGTTCAGGTCTCTAATCATAAAAAAATGGGACTCTGTAGTAAAACAACAGAGGTCAGCTGATATTTTAGCTGCGGTAACAATTGATCCTCAGGTGTGTACTCGGCGCCTTGAAAGAGACTCCGGAGTTAGTAGATCTACTATCAGCAAGATCCCTAAGGATAATAGTTTCCACCCGTATCACATTTCACTCCACCAAGAACTTAAAGCAAATGATCATTTGCACCGCATTAACTTCTCACTATGGGCCCAACAAATGATTAACAATAATCCAGAATTTCATTTTAATGTTTTTTAGACTGATGAGGCCACATTTAAAAACAATGGACAAGTTAATAGACATAACATACACTATTGGAGCCCTACTAATCCTCATTGGGTAAGGGAGATCAATCACCAAAGGCAATGGTCACTGAACGTCTGGTGTGACATACTCGATGGGCAAATAATTGGTCCTTACTTTTTTTATGGACATTTAACAAGGAAACTTTCTAAACAATGAATTTTTAGTTTTACTTAATGATATTCCCGTAGAAAGATAGCAACAAATGTGGTGGTTCATGCAAGATGGGTGTCCAGCACATTACCACCGTGACGCAAGATTCATTCTCACTACTATGTTTGCAGAACATTGGATTGGGAGAGGGAATCCATTGCCCCGGCTGGCGAGATCTCCAGATCTTCCTTGCATAGACTATTACCTGTGGGGTAGAATCAAGAATATTGTTTATCAAGATGCTCCTACATCAAGAGAGAACATGAAAGATTGAATAAGAGAAGCATGTGCACAAATAAGAAGGGAAAAGTAATCCATGCTATTGAAGCTTTCTCTACAAGGATTGAAAAGTGTATTTAAGTAGGTGGTGGACTCTGAGCACCAAGTGAAGAGGAAAAATGAATCAGCTTGCTTATTTAAACTAAATCTTAACAACAAATTTAAAGGTTTTTAGCCACAATTTTGCTATCATTCAAGATAGACCAATTGTTTAAACAAAAAATTTTTTCAGTTTTTTATGCTAATGCAACAATCCTGGTCTTCCTATTTAAGATTTTTAACTTTTGGGATTTTCAAAATTGTCAAAAATAAAAAAAAAAAAACAAAATGGATATAATATTGTAAAATTTAGCCATTTTGGGTATCATTTTTAAGAGAATTTGCTTAGGAATTCAGAACTATTTTTGGATTTCATATAAAGATTAAGCTGTGCATTTAGCGATAAAAACAAAAATTTGCTATTTTTAACATACTTTTGGCCACCATTTTAAAACGGACAAGTAAAACTCAAATCTGATTACACCGAAATACTCAGGGCGTCAATACCTTTGATATGATATGCTACATGCTATATGTTTGCATTAAAATAGTTTAAGATTCGAACCCTGAACCCTCAACGCTGAAATCCAACAATAATGAAAATATTTTTATTTGATTCTATGCAAATGGTTTTGGGTAGAAACCTTTACAGCAATGTTCTTGGTCAAATGGTTCGCCCACAGTGCGTTTGAGACACCTTTCGTGAGACACATCTTTCCATTTTATGTGATTTATCAAGAATTTATTTAATGCAGTTTTTTATAAAAATGTTAACATTTTCTGATGTTCCATAGAATGAATATATTTTGTATGCTAGTTTACGTTTTTCTCAATGTAAAAAAAAATATTTTAAATGTTTATTCAATATAATTATTGATTGGTTATATATTAAGTCTTTCATTCATAATAAACATAACACTTCTTTTTCATAAAATAAGTAATGAACAAAAATTTAACTAACCAAAATATTGACAGTCAATTTATTTATGGATTGAAAATAAATGTTGACGAGAAACTTTGTCTTTATAAAAACAAAAGTACTATTTATCAACAGCAAATGAGATATTTATGACATGGTGTCACCAGCTGATTTTATTTAGTTGTTTGATTCTGATTACTTTTGAACAGAAAATAGCTTTTAAAAGTACTCCTAATATAGAGCTTTTGAATGTGCTTCCTAAATAAACCCAAATTCAACCAGGTAATAAAAGAGTAATTTTATTTACAATGAGCACTGAAATTATTTTATTAATTTATACAAAATTGTATGATATATCCATAAATGATAATTTTACAGAAATCAAGACTTTCAAGAAGTAATGTTGGAAAGAGAAGGAAAGGTACTATTGAGATTTGCCATTGCAAATGGATTCAGAAACATTCAAAACCTTGTCCAAAAATTAAAAAGAGGAAAGTGCACTTATGATTATGTTGAAGTGATGGCTTGTCCTTCAGGTGAGCATAACTTGTATTGCTCGACTTATGTTTTCTTTGCAAATAATACTTAGAAAACATAATGAATGCAGTGCTATATTCTTGCAAAAAGAACTTACTCTAAGCTGTTTAGTAAGATTTGGTCATATATGCATTGTCGATGCTACTGTATGTGTATATATGTGGGCGGGTGGGTCAATACCAGCGTATAGTGTATGGGTGGGTCAATACCATTGTACGTGTGAAGATGGGCAGGTAGGTCAATACCAACGTACACTATGTCATACGAGTGAGAGGGTTAATACCACCCTATGTGTATGAGTAGGTGGTTGGTCAATACCACTGTATTGTATAGGTGGGCAGGTGATTTTTTATTGAGGAAATGTAATCTTTATTACAAACTAAAAACAACTTACCTTAGCAAGTAATCATTAAATAATAGCCCAACAACACATACAACACATAATTGGTGAATTTCATTTAAAATGACTGATTGAATCGAACCAGACAATCTTAGATTTCAACCAGACGTGAAGCTGAGCTGTAACGACTACAATATTGCCCAATTATAATCTTTACAAATGTAATATTCCTCATCTTGAATCAAATAAAAAATTACCATTGAGCATTTTATCAAATAACAAATAAATAAAAATATGTTAGCCATACTTTAAGCGCATATAATTTGGAATAAAATGGAAAACTTTAAAAAAAGTAAAAATTAAATACTACTCTCAAATCGTAACTACGTTGTTTTCCAGACAAAGAACTTATCTGCAGTTGTAGCAAGAGCCATGACTGTAGTCAGGATATTAGAAGTCTCGCAAAAATGAGTCATGTGACAAACAATTGATTGTTTCAGTTGTTTTCCAATTCATACGATTGCTTTCAAAGTTTACTTTTCCATTAGCCTCTGTACTCTGATTGCACAACATTTTTAAACACCAATTAAAGAACGATGCTAATGAACTGCTAGACAAATTGCAGCAATTAACTATTACAATACAAAGCAACCATGTATTCAGGTGCAATACTTGTGAAATCTTATGAACAGATGCAGCTGTTTAGTTAATTTTGTTTCTGAGTTAAAAATCAAAATTACTTTCAAAAACTATTTTCATTGTGAGAGTTTGCTTTACTAAATTATTTCCACTAAACAGTGTCTCTTTGTTCTAATTGTAAGGCTGATTTTCATCTATTTTCAGATTGTAAAGCCTGGTTTTCATTTAGTTTAATTCATATGTTGAATTGCTTCTTATTTTAGTTTTGGTGGTTAATGAACAATATTATTCTAGCATCAAAGAGTTATTTCTTATAACTAAGTTATTTAGTTATAAAATAACTGACTAACAACAAAAATAACTGACTGATTAGTTGGTTGTTAATCCAACCACTAGTCAGCTGATACTGTGATGTGATCATTTGTCTACTGCGCACTTCTGGCTCTTGCTACCTACACCTGTGGCTCGTTTTAACTGTTGTATTCAGGGAAGGAACAGTACAGTTAAAGCCAATAATATTTGTTTACCACTCCTAAAGTTAAAAAAAAATATTTTTTAAATTTTATTTCTTATTAAAACTTGTATCTAAGAATTATAATTTGTATAATTTATTTTATTTTATTATTAAGATTTTATGCTTATGGAGAGAGGTGTAATATATAACAATATTTGCTTTTATATTCAAAGTACATTAATCGTACAAATGTTTATATCTTTAAGCAACTCTCTGCCAATTTAACTGAGCCGTTGGCCAAATAAATAATTGTCTTT